>JASDQU010945920.1:0-33480 GCA_032191745.1 Picea mariana
GTTTGAACATCTAGTGAGCATAGTTGTGCAATAACGCCTTGATGCCCCTTTTTCAATAATTTTGTCATGCCATTAGAGATTATCACCTTACTGGGTTTCCCTGTGATACCTCTTAACTCAATTTCTTTTCCTTCCAATGAAAATTTCATGAAAAGTTCTTGAAAATTAAAAGCCATAGTTCCTAATGATTGTAACCATTGGATTCCTAGTACAACATCTGCACCACCCATGGGTATAGCAATCATTGGACTATTCATTACATATTCCCCCATAGTAAGATTGATCTTGTTTCATTTTCCTGAGCAATTGATAGTTCCTCCATCCGCAATCATTACTTGAAACTCTGGCACTGGATATACAAAGCAATTGAGAGCTTTGGCTAATTTATAGTGAATGAAATTATGAGCACTACCAGAATCAATTAGGACTATTACCTTTTTCTTTTTGATGTATCCTTCAATGTTGAGGGTTTGAGGAGTGCTAATTCTAGCCAATGCATTACACGNCATTTTCATCTTGAGATGGTTCTTGTTCTTGTTCTTCTTCCTCTTCACAATCTATGTAGAATAATTTCTTCTCACCACACTTATGTCCCTTACTATACTTGCTGTCACAATTAAAGCATAAACCTTTTTCTTTTATTTCCTCCAATTGTTGAGGTGTCAACCTTGTGGGTTGAGGTGTTTTAGAAGAAGGAGCATTGTTCTTTCTATAGATGTTAGGATTGGTCCTTCTAGTAGCCATAGCCATATTTTTACTTTCAACATTTCTTTCCACCTTAAATGCATTTTCCAATGATTTGGGTTCCCAAAGGTGAACCGCATGTTGAATGTTATCCTTTAAAGTTCCTATGAATACATCAATCAAGTGCTCATCTGGAATATCGATTACCTTTATATTCAATCTTTGGAAGTTCTCAATGTACTCGGTAACTAAACCCTTTTGCTTGAGATTTATCAATTGTCTAAAGAAGGTATTGCTCCTTGTATTCTCATAGTGTGCTATCATTTCTTCTGTGAAAATTGTTCAAGTGGCGAGTGATTTACGAGAACAAAGCCATCGATACCATACAAATTGATTAGGTTCTAAATATAAAGAAGCAATTTGTACCTTATGTGTATGTAGCACATTATGTAGATCAAAGAATTGCTTCATCTGAAGTATCCATGTGATTGGGTCCTTGCCATCAAACTTTCTCATATGGATGTTAGGAACGTGGTTGGTCTTCAACCCAAAGTTGAAGTTTCTCCATTCTTGATTCACCTTCCTTGTGTCCTCATCATGAATTTCATGAGATACATTTTCACTTTCAGGTGTCTTCTCTATTACGAAATTTTTCAATACTTCCATGATCTCCTCTTTTAAACCATCCATCTTTGTCTCCAACTTAGCTTCCATCTCTTGTAGTTCATATTTTGTTACTATCTTCTTTTGTAAATAATTTTTGTCCCTACACATTTCTTCACCTTCATCAAGAGTCCAAGTAGGATTTTCTGGAAGCTTATTTGGTGTAGAAGTTCCCTTTTTGGGTGGCATGTTGGCCAAGTATCACTTTTGAACCTTTATTTTGAGGTGGTTCTACTAGGCAATCTTTCTTCTGTTGTATCTCCCAAGTTTTATCCCTTCTGGGTATGAAACTTTATTTTATGTAGTTCTCTGATATTTCTCCTCTGCAATTCCATAGGTCTGATCAAAATTGGATGTGCCAAGTGGAATTTATGGTAACTTCCCCACAACTTGGCGATTTTTGACCTTTCCAAGAGATCTCAATTGTATAGAATTCCCTGCACAAAATAATTAATATAAAATTCTGAAGCTCATACCATAACTACTACGGAATTTCCAAGATCCAATGAAACTAGTCCCACTCAATTTGGATACTCTAGGAAGAAGTTATGACTGTTTTACTTGGAACACCTTCTTGAGACTAGTCAATAGGACTAGTCAGATACCCTATCTTACACAGGGTGTATCTACAAATTTAAGATGACCTGGAAGATGAAATATTTCCCACAGATACCTTACTAATTTCTGTGAATAGCCTCCATATTTTAGGGTCTAAGACGTTAACGAAAAATTTTTATAGTGCAAAATTATGCAATGAATCATTTTAGGATGATTCCCGAACCCTATCTTGTACAGGTTGTATCTCTAAAAGTATAATGTCTTAGGAGCTTAAATTTGAACCCAACGTACCTTGATCCGTCTAATAAATATCCTCCAAGCCGTTCCTTTTGAAAATTTGTAGAAAATAAGTTATAGAAAAAAATCCAAGGTGTCTCAGATGTAGCAGTGAAACCCCAAGACCTTGAGCTCGGATACCATATGTTAAGAACCAAATATCAATATAGCATAGAAAAACCTCAGAAAAAGTACTCAACGCCTTGAAAAAGAGATAATTTCAGATAATAAACCTATTTGAGGGGGCAACCTCCTTTTACCCCACTTAAATGTTCAAGTACAAGATGATTCAAAATGAAAATGTCTCCTTAGTATATATAAGAGATTAGGAAGTATAATTACAACTAATGGCCTAAAGTCGACATAAATAAAATAACATTACTAATCTAATATGCCTCAATTAAGGGGTAATGAGCCAATATTAGGGCTTAACAATTCATATCCTTATTATCCACAAGAAAATGGTTAAGTAGAGACCATTAACAAGTTCCTTAAGACCATACTTCAATGGAATTTCAATGTGAGTAAATGAAATTGGCATATCATGCTATATCCGATGTTATGGTCGTATCAGACCTAATTTAAGAATGTGATGGGATTCTCTCCTTTCCAACTCATGCAATGGAAGTCATGTTGATTGAATGTGAAATTCCTTCATTGAAGATTGTTGTAGATTTCTTCTCGACATGACTGAATTAGAAGCGTCTCTTGTTCACTTGGAAAATCTCAATGAGTAGTTTCGTTATGTTTCCGCAATGAATGAGACACACAAGAAGCGTGTCAAGATTCAATACGGTAAGTCTTTTCACCTAAGGATTTTTTTCGAGGAAGAACTTGTTTTGGTTTAGGATCAAGACAAGGATGCATTGGGAGTAGGAAAGCTTAACCTAATATTGCATGGTCCTTACATTGTGAGGTTTTCCCTTAGGAATGGATCTTATGAATTATCTTATTATGAAGGTAATTTGTTATTGAAGTTTAGAAATGTGTTGTAAATTGTGTTTTCATTGATGTCAAAGGATGCAATTCATATCATAGGCAGGGGGAGACAATGAATGCATGGGCATATATACCCTATGTGAATAATAGGTCCAGGGATCAAACTAGAATCATACAATCGAGGAAGCATATATATTTCAAATCAAACCAAACATAAGTTATTGGGTATGTCCTTGTTTGACTCTACATGAATGGAGGTGAGAAGAAATCACATATGTAAAGAATTCCCTTATACATTGATGGGTCTCTATGTGAGAAAATTATTGTGTGTTGGGAGCTTCTATAACTGTTCATTTTGCATCTAGATGAAGTGGTTGAGCGAGACAATCCCATGGAAGAGTCTTTGTGGAAGAATGATTACAATTTGTTGAATCTCAACGAAGTAAAGAATGCACAATAAATGAACAACAATGAAGTCCCAGATAACCAGACCAAAGTAAATGGAAAAATCACTTTTATGTGATTCGAATGTGAGAAGAAGAGCCATGGAACTGTGTGCAAGGCATTAACTTTTGATATGAATAATGGTAGACTTGTAAGAGGTTAAATATTGACCGTTGATAATAAGAAATCAATGGCTAATATCAGAAGTTGGGGTATGGTACTTGGTGGGCCGACTCAACCACGTCGACACCATTATAGAAACCTCATTAGTTCCATGTGTTGGGACACGTATTGATGCCATGTCATCTAGTTGGAATGAAGAATACATCCACATGGAAACCACCTCATATTCCACATAAACACAAGATATCTCAAAAAATGGCTAAGTGTCAAGACATCGCAGAAAAAGTGAGCATGACAGAGAATTGGGAGTATGTGGAGAAATGGGTGTGAACCCACGAACTCATGGTAATATTTTGAAAAATGGCTAAGTACCAAGAATCATTTGGATAGACGTGAAATATAAAAAATGGATAAGTATCAAGAATGGATTGGTCAGATGATGATGTAGAAAAATAATGAAAAGAGCATGAACACCTAGACCCACGGTCAAATCTTGGAAAATTGACTAAGGACCGAGAATGGATCGGTTGGACAAATAATTCTTGAGAAATGGTTAAGTATGAAGATTGTATCAGTCATACTAACGAGGTCACAAGAATCGGGAAAATATCTTAGACCTGCGAACCCACAGTAGGATTTCATAGAAATGAAAATGACTAAGTATGGAGATATCTCATAGAGCATAGTGAGACTTGAAAAATCGACTAAGTATGGGAGACCCGTGGTRAAGAGTTCAAAAATCAACTAAGTTCCAAAGAGATCGTGGAGCACAACGAACTATGAGAAATCGTCTAAGTATGACAAATCAATCCTATGGCCTAGGAGGATTCCACTTTCACATATCAGATGACCCRGAGGGTGAAGACAAGATGGTCCAAGAGGTCACTATGTGTCACAAATTGGATGGTCCAGAGAGCGAGAGATCATACAAGTCATGATGTCTCATAGACCCATGGTGAAATTATTGGAAATGCATCTAAGTGTAGGTGAAAAATGAGTGCGATGGAATGCAAAGGTACAATCCAAAGGTCATAGAGGTATGAATAGATATTCCTCAAACCCGTGATCCCAAAGTGAGACTTAGAGAAATTTTCTAAGTATAGGTAGTGATTAGATCGACAATGGAGATTCAATCAAGGACCAAATCGGATGGATGTTAAGTGTTTCAATACCCCGATCATCCAAACATCCCAGGGAATGAGAACACAAATAGACTATCCACTTTTAATATTGGTCTAATCTAATGGTTGGTGATCCATGAGGATGTGTTGAATGTTTTGGTGGATATAGAACATATCAACAATCAAGATCAAATCAATAAATGATCTGATGGTGGCTAAGTGTTAAGGGAGTATAGTTTAATATTGAGATCCCGATGGTCCTTATATGAAGGATATTAGATCGACGGTTGAGATTTAATCTGAGGGAATATTGGATGGTTTTTTAGCGTCATGGTTCATGCTCTGTCCATATAAGAAGATATCATCTGATTTAGAAGGATTATTAATATATTGGTTTTGAGAAGATCGAAAGCTAACTCTGTTAACATACATTTGTATGTGGACAAACTCGTGGATGTAGGAAGTGTATAAATAACGTTGTCATGGTTTTTTTATGGTGTGTGTGTGGATAAAAGTGTAAGTAAGGATTGTGGAGAAGAAGCTCTGAGGTTCGAAGGTTCGAGGATGTTAAATAATGAAAGGAATACTGTCTAAGGGTGGTTGGGAGGTGTAAAGACAAAGGAGATTCTAGAAACATGAATATTGAGAACAATGACATTAGAGACGAAGTGGCAGACTTGTGTAAGTGAAGGATTAAAGTAAATTGATAATCTAGTATTGTTCACAACTTGAGTGGATTGGTGTCCCTTGCAGATTAGTGCCTTGAAAAATCATTGCTAAGTTGGTGCTTAGACAAGGGTATTGGTGTCTCCTGCAGGTTGGTGTCTGTAAACATTATTGTTGACTTGGTGCTCATTCAAGGAGATTGGTGTCTCATGCAGGTTGGTTCGTGCAAGCAGTGTAATGGTAGGTTTGTGGATACAAGATTTTATAAAGAATTTTTTTGTGGTTTTCTCCCATTAGGGTTTCCACGTTAAATAATTGTGTAATGTGGATTATATTTTTGTATCTGCATTTATCATTAACTTATTATGGCTGATGAAGTAATAAATTGACAAAGATTGTAACAAAAATAAAAATAGTCTTATATTGATTCACACCCCTCTCATTATAAGTAAGTGTGCCAACAATTGGTATCAGAGTGGGTTCCTTCAGAACCAGTCTAACCATTAGAAGGTGAATCCATATAACACACATGGATATGGAAGGTTTTTATACAAACAAAGATCCATTATTCGATGGATCAAATTATGCATTTTGGAGAATAAGAATGAAAACCTATATGATGTCTTTTGGATTGGAAGTATGGAGTGTAGTTGAAAATGGTTACATGGCTCCAACAAGACCACCTAGAATTTCAACTTCTATAAGACTTAGTGACAACAACTCTAAATCCAAGAATTCAATTATGTGTGGTATGGAAATATAAATGTTTTCCAAAGTCATGCATTGTTCCTCAAAAAAAGATATATGGGAAAAATGACCTAAAATTTATGAAGGAGACGACAAGGTCAAGAAGGAAGAGTTACAAATCCATAGAGGACAATTTGAGACTCTCAATTTGAATGAAGAGGAGAATATTGTAGCCTATTTTCTTCGTGTTGATGATATTGTTAACCCTATTAGAGGATTTGGTGAAGATATTGATGAAACCATTATTGTGCAAAAAATTCTTAGAACACTTCCCTCAAAATTTAATCCCAAGATATCTTCCATTGAATACTTAAAGGACCTAAACACATCGACAATGGATGCATTGCATGGAATCCTCACTGGATATGAAATGAGGATAGAATAGGATAAGCCAAAAAAAAAGGAAGAAACCTTCAAGGCATCAAAGAAGACAGAGATTGAAGAATACAAGACGAGTGACAACTCATACATCGAATTAGATGAGGAAGAAGCCAACTTTGTCAGGAAGCTCAAAAGAGGATCAAACAAACAAAAATGTAAGCTTCCCTTTATGTTTTAACTGTGTAAAAGTAGGACATTTTTCTGCTAAATTCCCTTACAATAATAAAAATAATGAAAAATATTACAACCTCAAAAGATACAGGAAGTGAATGACTGAAAATAAAATAAAGTTATCTAGACAAAAGAAGAGTCTATATACCAATGAAGACAACATCTCTTTAGATGATAGTGACAATAAAATAGAATAAATTATCTTTATGGGTATAGAAACAAATGCATATGTCCTAGAAAATGGAGACAAAGATTGCACAGAAGAAAACAATTATGAAGTTGATGGAGAAGTAAACCTTGAAGCATAACTCATTAGTGCCTTAGAAGAAATAGATAGACTCAAAGAAAAGAACAAAAATAATAAAAAGGAAAATTGCAAAAATATAAAGAGGAGGAACATGATCTTGAAGAAACAGAGAAGGCAATGATTTCTAAAGGTTCAAGTAGAAAAGGAAAACAAAATTGAAGAATTCTTAAAATCCCAACTAAAATAAAAAGAAGATATATGCAGTGGTCTAGAATCTGAAATAGCTTATCTATGAAAGGAGTTGGAAACATGACATACCAACATGAAATTTGAAAATATCTCTACAACCTTAAATGAAATCCTAAATCATCAAAGCTCGTCATTTGACAAGATTGGTCTTGGGTACAGTGAAAAGAAGGAATCTTCTAATGAAGAAGCCTCAACCCATTTAAAACAATCAAGTAAAGAAAGGACCAAGAGTTATGCTAATATAATCAAGAATTTTTTCAAGGTTGAAGACAACAAGAAGAAATATCAGTATGTTCCACAAAAGTAAATAATCAGGAAGACTCTCCTATCAAGATGGAATCGCACAATTAGGTACGAAAACTCTTTGTTTGGCTATTGTTAATCTTACAATGGTTTTGGTCATAAAACAATAGATTGTAGAACGAATGTAAGAGACAATTATTTGAGGAACAACAATAGAGATACTCGTGGATTCTCAAGGAGGAATTAAAATCCATTTCCCCCTTTGTTGAACTATAACATCATATGTAATAAGTGCAACAATTTTGGGCATTTAGAAAAATTATGCATAAATGATTTCGAAAAAGATCAAAAAGAGGAAGTCTCAACAATCATGAAATTAAATCAGGAACAAAGGGAAAAAACAGAAAGAAAAATCCATGTTCGTTCAAGCTTCACTTCAATCACAAAATAATAAGGACAAGTGGGTCAATGACAATGATTCTCTAGTCACATGATAGGAGACAAAACAAATTTTATCACCTTGAATAAGAACGAAGGAAATATCACCTTTAGGGACAATGGAAGTTCGAAGATAGTTGGAAAAGGCACTCTTAGTCTTGATAATGGAAGAGATAAGGTTAAAAAGGTCATGTACATTGAAAAATTGAAACACAATATTCTTAGTGTAAGCTAGATGTTTGGTCAAGGACATAATCTTACATTTAACTCGCAAGAATGTGAGATCAGAAAACAAAATTCAGGAAAGTTGATTGCAAAAACTATCATAAATCCAAACAATGTATATATTCTTGATGAAATCAATGGAGAAAAATTATTTATGGCGAAGATAGATGAAATTTGGTTGTGGCATAAAAGAATGGGACATATTAACTTTGACAACTTGGTAAAAATCAATATCAATAATGCAGTAAGAGATATGCCATAGATCACAAATCTTCAAACACAATTTGTAAGGAGTGTCAGCATGGAAAACAATCAAGGATGAGCTTCAATATAAAGGAATATAAAGCATTGAATCCATTGTTACTTGTTCATACAGACCTCTATGGACCAACAAGAACAAACATTTTACAAGGAGAAAGTTACTTTATGGTACTCATTAATGATTATACAAGAATGACTTGGGTTACATTTCTCAAAAATGAATCTGAAGCATTTGAAAAATTTAAAGCATTCAAAGATTTAGTTATGAATGAGACAGATCTAAAAATAAAATGCTTAAGGTCAGATAATGGAGGTGAATTCACAACCAATGAGTTTGAAGAATTCTTTGAAACACATGGAATAATAAGACAATATGTAGCTACAAAAACTCCTCAAAAAAATGAAGTAGTTGAGAGAAAAAACAAACATGTACAAGAGATTGCTAGAACAATGTTAAATGAAGAAGGATTATCAGACAATTTTTGGAGAGAAGCAGCTCACACTACTATTTAAGATCTAAATAGAGGGAAAAATAGATTCAATAGTGACAATACACCCTATGCATTATGGAAAGGTTGGCCAACATCTATCAGACACTTTAGAATATTTAGAAGCAAGTGTTACATTAAATGAGAGGATGGGAATCTAGGCAAATTTGACTCAAAAACAGAAGAAGGAATGTTTCTTGGTTATTCCTCAAGAAGCAAAGCGTGTAAATGTTACAACAAAAGACTACAGAAGATTGTTGAAAGAATAAATGTTAGAGTAGATAAAGAAAGACCACAAGGAACCAATTGGAAGAAGAGGAAGAAATGGATTACAACAAAGAGAAGGAAGAATAAGAAGAAGAAGAAACATAATGCCAAGATACAAAAACACCATTAAGTTTTGTGCAGAAAAATCATGTAGAAAACGTAATTCTTGGTGATAAACATGTTGGGACTTAGAATAGGATAAATTTGCAATCAATTCCGAATAGATGAATATTTCTTTGCTATCCAAAAAAGAGACAAAATTATTTGCAGAATCTAGCAATGATCAACATTGGATAAATGTTATGGAAGAAGAGTTAAATCAAATTGAGAAAAATGGGAACTTGTCCCAAGGCCTAAAGATAAAAATGTGATTGTGACAAAGTGGGCATTCATAAATAAGTCAAATGAATATGGAAAAGTAATAAAAAATAAAGCATGTTCGTTCTATGAAGGGTATGCTCAAGTAGAAGGTATTGACTTTGAAAAAACCTTTTCTCCTATCGAAAGACTAGAAGTGATTATAATTTTTTTGGCATTTGCAAGTTTCAATCATTTCAAGGTGTATCAAATGGATATCAAGGCAACATTATTGAATGGATATTTAGAGGAAGAAGTATACATTAAACATCCAAAAGGATTCTTATTGTCAGGAAATGAAGATTTTGTTTACATATTGAAGAGAACACTTTATGGATTAAAACAAGCTCCCAGAGCATGGTATTCAATACTTGACAAGTACTTGCAACAACAAGGTTTCAAAAGAGGAACATTAGATAGTCATATGCACATCAAAATAGACAATGCAGAGATGTTAATAATTGTATTTTATGTGGATGATATAATTTTTGGAAGTAATGCTAATAAGATGAGCCAAACGTTTGCATAAGAAATGAAAAACTAATTTGAGATGTCCATGCTTGGAGAATTGACATTAATTTTGGGATTGTAGATTACTCAAACTAGCAAAGTCATATTCATTTCTCAAACAAAATATATAAAATAGATTATGAAGAATTTTGGAATGGAATATTGTAAGAATGTCATCACACCCATGGTCACTGGCTATAAGCTAAGTAAAGAATATGAATCAAAGAAAGAAAATCAAAACCTGTATAGATCCATGATAGGAATTCTTTTGTATGTGAAAACTTCAACACCATATATCATGCAAGAAATAGACTTAGTTGGAAGGTTTTAAGTTGCATCAAAGGGAGCCCATGTTTATTGTTATTCATATTCATATATCTAAAATGCATGTTGGACTTTGGTTTATTGTTATGACCCAAAGGGATCATATATAAGGATAAATGTATATGATATGACCCCAATGGGGGGCATATATGGGCCTAAATGTACATATAATGTGTAAACATATATGTAATAGGGTCATCCTAATAGTAAAGGGGCCTCATGTAAAAGTATAAATATGTATATATAGATATGATGTATTCATTATTGGACAGATGTGAATTGTGATGTATGAATGTATTTGGTTATGTGGAGGAGGTTCTCCTATTGTTTAAGGAGTTATTTTGTAACTTATCTATCTTGGCGTTGTGCTCCATGTTCACATTCTGTACATGGTGTGTAATTTTGTTCTGATATGATATTTTAAGCATTTTCTTCATTACACCAAGATTATTGTAAGTGATAGAGATCCAATTTTCATTGAAATTTTTTTGATTGAATTATTTTGTTATTGGGGTACTCAATTGACTCATAGCTCATCTTACCATACTCAATCCAATGGGAAAATTGAGATTCTGATTAAATGTCTAGGAGGATATATTCATTGTTTTGCATCTGATAAACAAACACAATGGGTCAAGTGGTTTCCCTTGGCAGAATGGTGGTACAACACATCCTTCCATACTTCATCAAACATGTCCCCATTCCTAGCATTATATGGATATCATCCTTCATCCATCACATCTCCCTAGAAACAAATTGCAAAGGTTCAGAAAATGGAGGACCACATAGTATTATAGCATATTTTTCCATACTTCATGCATCTTGCCTTGATGGTCTTCAATTTCCCTTTGTAGACTTCATTTCCCCTTTTTGTCCACTCTAGAGCTAAAAACACACATTTTTGTACATGTACACAACCTAGCAGTTATACAGCTCGTATATACGAGGAAAACCTCTCTATGGCTAGGGGAAAACCAAAACATATGGAATGACACCCATAAATCAACTCTAATATCATGTATGTTATATAAATGAAATGTTAACAAGAGAAGGATAGAATCCTACCTAGTTCARATGTCCGAAGAAGACCACCATTGAGCACACGACCCAAAGTTATATGCCTGCAACTTGTTGTCAACAACCAAGATACGCAAGCATGTGGTAATGATATATAATGTTAGCATATAAATAAGTATAATCCATTACCATACATATAAAATATGGCCATGGYGAGAAATGAAAGTATTTGCAAGATATCAATTGGACRATAAAAGAGTATTTCTGTTAATGTAATCAACATACGTACATAGGTGAAAAACTTATGTAACGACACATATCGGAACTAAGAAAATAATTCCTCCAACTGGGCCTCCACCACTTCAATACTCCACAAAGGTAAGCTCACAAGTAGGAGTCAATGACTTTCTCCATCATAATATAGGAAGAGCTTGGGGGCTAAACACAAGAAGTTCAAACTTTCAAGGACAAAGGGATGCAGACTCAATTGAGGTGAAATTTCTCGAGAGTGTATTTGCTCTCAATATTATTATGAATAATTCAAGGCTTGTATATGGCTCAATTTATAGCCTCAAAATGGAATTGAAGGTTCGAGTTGGAGATTTTCTTGTATATGGAAGGTCAAGGATCATGGATCTCATGACATGGCATGGAAACCTGATGGATTTTTTAATTTTTGAGCACCAAACTGGATGCATGTGGGATGTATTGGACCAACCCACATATAAACAAGCTTTATAACTGCTAGGCCACGTACATGTACAAAAATGTGTGTTTTTTTATCTCTGGAGTGAACAAAAAAGGGGAAATGAAGTCTACAAAAGGAAATGGAAGACCATCAAAGAAAGATGCATGGAGTGTGGAAAAATATGCTATAACATATGCCCCATAATCTGTGAGGTCGTAGGAGTATCTACGATGGATGAAATACATTATAATTCCCAGAAGTGGAGTAATGAAGACTCAACTAGAAGTACTAGCTACTCATGAGAATATTACAATTAATATTGACTTTCTACACATGGCTGCCAATCTGAATTACACTCTAGACCCATGTGGATATATATCAAATAGTTGTTCATGTCCATGAATAGGGAATTTAATGTGGGCATATTCCATAGGCTTTCATAGTCATGAACAAGGCACAGTGGAGTCCAGTCTCAAAATCAACCGAATATATATGTATACAATGGAGTACAATCTGATCTTCCATGATCACCGAAGTCATATAGGTACTGGTCCAATGAAAGACAACAACATATATGGGGTGTTTCTACTATAAACTAGAGGTCTTCTACACTATCCGTTGAAGGTGCATGTCTACATTATGTGAATAGAGGAGTTGAAGTCGAACACAATGAGACTTCATTTGATTACCGGTCATTAAGGTATACCATTAACAAACGTGAGCCAACTCACCAATAATGAAAGTAGGTGTCAAGGCACGAAGTACATTCAAAAAGTGTGAATAAGGGTGTTGAGGTTGAACACTTGAAGAATCCATCGATCATGAGACATTGATGTATTCCCAACAGTCGATGGCGGGAGAACCTGCCACTGATGAATGAAAGCCTCTAGGTACTGATAGGACTCTATATCTCTATTCCATAATAGATGAGATGAATTCGATGGAAGGAGACTCGTTGAAAGGACAAAATTAATGCATCTGTCATCATCCAGGACGAGGTAAAACAAAATCTTGATAATTAGGAGGAGCTCATATGAATAGGATGTTCATGAACCAATGACCCTGTGCATCTCTCGCATGCACCAGATGCAAGTAGTACATGAAAGAGTCCCTCTTGATAACATCCAATGAGAAACACTGCTGACAAAGGTGAGGAAACCACTAATAGTTCTAATGGAATCCAAGACACTCCATGAATCCCAATGCATGAACAGATTTGTTTCGGTCGAACACAAGGGAAACCCTTTCAATCAGCGACCAATGAAGAGATGTCATTTGTTGGTTTCAATGTTACCTAGAAATGATGAAAGTAGGCCCAAGGTGCAAGGTAGGACAAAAAATTCATGTGATTCTTAGATTCACTAAGGGTATGGCCAACATGAAAATTCAAGAGTTCTGAGGACTGGCCGACACAGGATGATACTTCCTTTGAACAAGAGCCTGAGACAGATGTATAACTCAGGAAGCATAGACTTAACATTGATAATTGACAAAATTATGTGATGTAGGAGGCATTGAAAAACTCTCCATATGGACTGAAAGAATAACCAGCCAGAGGAGTAGAATCTAAGTAACAAGTTCAACTTCCTAAGGTTATGCTAAACCCAAACCTTTTCTGTAATGGACCCAAGAGTTGTGCTATGTTCAAAGGAGACATGATTTCTGCCGATAGGAGATAATATTATTTTCTCGCTCGTATTTTTTTGGTTTTTTCATAGTCAAAGAAATGTTATGATACATGAGAGGAAACGAGTATCGTGAATAGGAAACTATTTCCAAGAAGTGGAAATACCTATGCTCAATGCAAGAGAACACATGCAAGGCATGGACACTCGGGGGGATGTTTCCTCCACAGGTAAAGGGTTTCAAACTACAAAGGATATATGAAAAGGAATTGCTTGGATAGTGATGAGAATTGTTGAGGAAAAAGGCTTATAACGAGAAAGCATGAGCCGGAAATAGGCTCAACAATGAAAGCAGGATAATGGGATGCAATTACAACTTAACTTAGTAAGTGTCATTTTTCATAGATGTTAGTCCCCTCGGCTCGAAAAAGTATAAAATAATACCCAAGAGAACTTGTCTGTCCAATGGTGACTAGAGTATTCCTTTTTTGTAAATAGTCTACTTGGTCCGTAAAAGGGTTAAACTTATACCAAAATAGACATCCTTTTAAAACCATTTAACGAGTGTGAAAGGGACAAGCTCACTCGACAATATTTTCATTTTTTTAGGGAGTCGGAAAAGATATTAACCAAGAATCAGAGGGAGTCCCATAGGTAATGGTCAGAATGATATTGAGTAAGAAAATGGGGTTTGATCACAAATTCATATAGGGACTATAAGGGACTCCCAATCCTATGGAGTAACTTATGCATGGGCACCAAATATCAAAAGTGTTCTAACTAGGATACCCATGTTTTGTAAGTCACTACCACTTAATAATGAGACTTCTAGTAGCATTGAGAAGGTTCTGTGACACTAATAAATGGGTATGTACCTAGGGCATATGAATCATGGTCATAGGATGATATAGAAATGAAAAGTGGGGTGAGAACCTATCCTATATGTTGGTGACTAAATATACCTTCCATAGGCACAAACATGTGATATGATGTTGAAAATATGTTCAAAAAACCTAGACAAAACCACTTCAAACCAGGTCTTTCATTGTGCTATTAGTCCATAGTAAAAAAATGGTTTTTATATATTTCATTTTTTTTTTCTTTTTCAATTTGATAATGGAAAAAACAAAACCACCAATATTTTGTATGGTATCATGTATAATAATTATTTTCTTATGTAGACATAGGTCTGTGATGACCATAGGGGTTCCCATGACACCATGTTTTTTGTACTTTAAAGGATGAAATATAAAAACATTTGGTCTTCGGATTTACTTATATGTGTTACAATGGATGAATGTACAAATGTGTTTTCTTTACTTAGTTATGTGAAAAATTCCAATCTAAAATGTAATTCGCATATGCATCAGATACTTGATTAGAACTTCTAGGGATGTGATTATAAGTAAGAAAATCAAAGCATCGTTCCAAAATTCGTACCAGTAGGAATCATTGGAGTAAAGTAGGATATCTGACACAGTAGTTATCGTTCAAATGACATACAACTAACTGGGAGTCTAGGAGAAATTCTAAAGTTAAAACACCATGTGAAATTGTGTCACGTAGTGGATCTATGATGACTCTATACTCATCCACATTATTTTTTGATAGCTCCAAACAAACATCGCTTGAAGACACCAATTGTCCCTCAGGTGAATAGTTAACCCAAGCGGTGGAAGACAAGTTCCACGTATAACTATTGACACCGTCCGTGAATCCTAAGTATAGCGAAGACTCTGTTGTCAACTTCCAACCAAGGGAAATCTCAATAAGCAAGTCGATGATGAAAAAGAGAAGTATATACACTAAGATACACTAATATACAAAAGGTCACGCCCAATTTGTTGGTTGTGGAGCCTAATTATATTTCGGATTCATAGGTTTGTTTCAACCATGCTTGGACCCCATTCCCTAACAGGGGGTGTGGGGGTATTTCCCCCAACAATTGTTTCCAGAGGGGGTCCATGGGGGGGATAAAACAATTTTTGTAGCCCCCCCTTGGCGGAGGATTCATGGGCAATGCCCCTGAAGTGAAATTTTGGGAAACATTTCCTTGTAAAATATTGTAATTTTATAGTCAATCTAGATTGTTCATTACAAGGTCGCAGGTTTGATGGTAGAAGTTATTTTAGGGATTTTTTGCCTAGAAGGAAACCCTATTTTATGATGGAATTGTATTGCGGCTATGGATTATCGCAAATATTGTATTATGAGAGAAGAGAGTGTGAGAGAAATAAGAGGAAGTTACAATGGGTGTGTTGTAGGTTGTATCCCTTCATTTTGTTGTATAATAAAAAGGAAGGACTTGGAAATTTCTTTGGTGGGCGTATCCCACACTGGGTGAACCACGTATATCTGTGTCTCTATTGTATTGTGTATCTTCTGTGTTTTATTTACGCATTTGTTTTATTTTATTGCTCCGTGATCCTGTTTTTCTAACAACTGGTATCAGAACGAAAGCTAACTCGTAAGAAAAGAGGGTTCTTGGTTTGAGTGGGAGAAATGGAGGAATATGGAAAGTTTAGGGTCGACAAATTTAACATCCAAAACTACCAGTTATGGAAGATGCATATGGAGGATTAATTATATCAGAAGGATTGACTCCTACCATTGGGAGGAATAGAAAAGATGTTGACGACCAGGAAGGACTAAGAATGGTAGGTTCTCAACAGAAAAGCACTGGGAATGATATGACTAAGCCTGGTAGCACCGATGGCTTTCAATATTTAAAAATAAGAGACAATGAAGGAACTTATGGATGCATTGGCTAAACTGTATGAAAAACCATCGACATCTAATAAGGTATTTCTAATGAAGTGATTATTTAATATGAAGATGTTAGAAGGTGGGTTTGTTGCAGATCATTAAATGAATTTAATAAGTTTACTAATTATCTAAGTTCTGTAAAAGTGAACTTTGATGATGAGGTTAGGGCTCTTCTAATCTTGTGCTCATTTCCAGAAATGTGGAGTGGCTTGGTCATGGTTGTAAGTAATTTTTTCTCTGGTTCAAACACTCTAAAATTTGATGATGTTGTTAGTGTTATCCTTAGCAAGGAAATGTGATGAAAAAACACAGGTGAAACATCAGGTAATGCGTTGACTATGGAGAACAGAGGAAGACAAAAGGATAGAGGAAAGGGATCAGGGAACCATGGTAATTCTATGAAGGGAAGATCCAAATCTAGACCGGGAAAGATAGAGTGTTGGAATTGTGAGAATAAATGACATCTAAATAAATATTGTAGAGCTCCAAAGAAACAACGAGAGGGACAACAAGAGAAAAATTAGGAAGAAAATGTAACTGGTGATGTGTTACACGATGCTCTGATTCTTTATGTGGATAATATTTCTGAGTTTTGGGTAGTAGATTCAGGGGCTTCACTTCATGCCACACCCCATAGGAAACATTTTCTTGATTATTTTCAAGGTGATTTTGGACAGGCTAATCTGGGTGATGATGCACCATGTAAAATTGTTGGAATGGGTAAGCTACAAATAAAGAAAAAAAATGGAAACCAATGGTTGTTGAAAGAGGTAAGACATGTACCATATATAAGGAAATGACTAATTTCAAAAGGGAAGTTGGAAAGTGAAGGTTGTATATCTATATTTATAGATAAGGTGTGGGAGGTCACCAAAGGATCACTGGTGATATCAAAAGGAGAGAAGGTAGGTACATTATATTTATGTATTAGTAATACTGACTCTTCTATCTCTTTAGCTTATAGAAGAGTGGATACAACACTGTGGAATCATATGCTTGGACACATGGTGAGAATGGCATGTAGATACTTCACAAAATAAATTTGTTGATAGATCTTAAACAAGTTGATTTGGATTTTTTTGAGCATAGTGTTTATGGAAAACAAAAGAGAGTTAGATTTCTCAGATTCAGAAAAGAAAAGAAGAGTGAAAGGTTAGATCTTTTGCATATAGATGTATGGACACCGGCTCATGTATCATCTCTTGGTGTCTCTCATTATTATGTTACTTTTATTGATTATGCAACTAGAAAAACTTGGGTTTATTGCATCTGACAAAAATCTTATGTTTTTTATACTTTTAAGAAATGGAAAGCTTTGGTTGAGAATGAGACAGGAAAAAGGTTGAAGTATCTCAAATCAGACAATGGAGGTGAATATTGCAGCAAGGAGTTTAATTATTATTGTTTATACCATGGGATTCGTAGATATAAAACAGTTCTAGGAACACCACAAGAAAATCGTGTGTCAGAAAGGATGAATAGGACAATGATGGAGCATTCAAGGAGTATGAGATTGGATGTTGGGTTTCCCTTACAGTTATGGGCATATAGTGTAGATATTATTGTTTACTTAATAAACATAGGAACTTCAAGCTCTTTGGATAGTGGAATTCCAGAGGAGGAATGGACAAGTAAAAAGGTAAACTATTCTTTTTTGAATACTTTTGGTTGTGAAGCATTTGTCCATATTGATAAAGAAAATATAACAAATCTTGAGGAAAAATCCAAGAAGTGTACCTTTATTGGATACAGTGTTAATGATTTTTGTTATCGCTTATGGGATTATGAAAATCACTAAATAATTAGGAGTAGAGATGTCATATTCAATGAGAAGGTCATGTACAAAGATCAGTTGCAGGGAAAAAAACATAAAAAAATAAAAACCAGAATACAAAGTGCTTGATGAGATCACTGAAAAAGAAATTTCAAATGTACCATAAAATAAAAATGCACAACAATAGGAACAACATGTATGTCAAACTCCTAAAATTGTTTTTAGAATATCTACCATGTTAAGTAGACCCCCTGAACGATACTCTCCGTATTGTATTATTTAATGTTGATTGATTCCGGTGAACCAGAATGTTATGAAGAGKCAATGCAGGTACACACTAAAAAGAAGTGGGAGCAAGGCATGAAAAATGAAATGGATTCCTTGGTAAATAACTAGACTTGGGACTTGGTTYAGTTTCCCGCAGGAAAAAGAGCACTACATAATAAATGGGTTTACAAGTTGAAGGAAGAAGATAGAGGGAAAAATCGGTACAAGGCTAGACTTGTTGTAAAGGGGTTTGCACAAAAGAAAGGTATATATTTTGATGAAAAATTTTCTCCTATTGTTAAGATGACTTCAATTAGGACTATTTTAAGTCTCGTGGGAGTAGAATATTTGCATATTGAACAGTTAGATGTAAAAACAAATTTTCTCCATGGGGATTTGGAGGAAGAGATTTATATGCAACAACCAAAGGGGTATGAGGTAAAAAGGAAGGAAAATTTGCTATGTAGTATGAAGAAAGCTTGTATATCATAAAGCAAGCTCCAAGGTTGTGGTATTTTAATTTTGACAGGTTTATGATAGAACAAGGTTATAGTAGCTATCATTCTGATCACTTTGTTTATTTTAAAAGGCTAGAAAATGGAAGCTATATTATCTTTCTATTGTATGTATATCACATGCTTGTTGCAGGGTCTAATATGCAGGATATAAATGTTCTAAAGAAGAAATTATCTAATTCATTTGTGATGAAGGATTTGGGTGCTGCAAACAAAATCCTTGGTATGAGAATAATAAGAGACAGGAAAAATAACAAATTGATATTGTCTCAGGGTGAGTACATAGAGAAGATGTTGGAGAGGCTTAGAATGAAGAATGAAAAACCTTTTAGAATACCTTTGTCTTACCATTTCAAATTCACTAAGTAAATGTGTCCCAAGACACAATATGAGATAGAATATATGTCCAGGGTCCCTTATTCATCAGCAGTTGGAAACTTGATGTATGCAATGGTTTTCACAAGACCATATATTGCACATGCAGTGGGAGTTGTGAGAATTTTTATGAAAAATCCAGGTAAAGAACATTGGGAGGCAGTAAAGTGGATTCTCATGTATTTGAGAGGTACTTCTACTCATGCATTATGTTTTGGAGGTTCAGACAATATTTTACAAGGATATGTTGATTCAGATATGGCAGGGGATAAATATAGCAGGAGGAGCACCAGAGGGTATGTCGTTACTATAGGTGGAACAAAAGTAAGTTGGATTTCAAAACTACAAAAGGTTGTTTCACTTTCAACAATAGAAGCAGAGTATGGTGTTGCTATAGAGGCTAGTAAAGAAATGATTTGGTTACAGAGGTTTATGGAGGAATTGGGAAATAAGCAGGAGAATACCAGGTTGTACTATGACAGTGAGAGTGTCATTCATCTTGCAAACAACTCGTCCTTACACTAAAATACTAAGAATATATATCTCAGGTACCATTTCATATGATCCATCTTGGAAGATGGACATTTGAAGTTGGAAAAGATAAATACTAGACATAATCCTACATACATGTTAACAAAGGGAGTAACAAGGGAGAAACTAAGGTCCTGCTCAATTTCAGTTGGTATTCAAGCATGAAGGTGAAGATGATAAATTTGACAGGTCCAAGGTGGAGTATAGTCTAGTAGGTACAACAACAATGGAGATATTGTGATTAGTCTCCAAGTGGGAGATTGGTTTTTGTGGATCTTGATTATCTTCCTGATTCATCGGTTTGTTTCAGCCGTGCTTGGACCCCATTTCCTAATTGGGGGGTGCGGATGGTATTTCCCCCCACAAATGTCACCAGGGGGGTTCGAGGGTAGCACCCCTGAAGAAAATTTTTGGGAAAACTTTCCTTGTAAAATATTGTAATTTCATAGTCAATATGGACCATTCATTATAAGGTTGCAAATCTGATGGTAGAATTTATTTTAGGGATTGTTTCCCTAGAAGGAAACCCTCTTTTATGATGGAATTGTATTGCAGTTATGGATTATCATGAATATTGCACTCTTTGAGAGGATACTGTGAGAGAAATAGGAGGAATTTATAGTGGCTGTGTTGTAGGTTGTATGCCTTCATTTTGATGGATAGTAAAAATGAAGGACTTGGAAATTTCTCTGGTGGACGTATCCCACACTGGGTGAACCACATATATCTATGTCTCTATTGTATTGTGTATCTTTTGTGTATTATTTCCGCATTTGTTTTATTTTATTGCTCTGTGATCCTATTTTTCTAACAACTGGTATTAGAGTGAAAGGTAACTCACGGGAAAAGAGGGTTCCTGGTTTGAGTAGGAGAAATGGTGGAAGATGGAAAGTTTAGGGTCAAGAAATTGAACAGCCAAAACTACCAGTTATGGAAGATGAAGATGGAATATTATTTATATTAGAATAATATATTCCTACCATTGGGCGAAATAGAAAATAATTCGATGACCATGAAGGATGAAGAATAGGAGGTTCTCAACAGAAAGGAATTGGGAAAGATATGACTAAGCCTGGCAGCATCGACAAATTTCAATATTTCAAAAGAAAAGACATCCAAGGAACTAATGGATGCATTGGCTAAATTGTAGGAAAAACCCTCGATGTCCAATAAGGTATTTCTAATGAAGTTATTATTTAATATGCAGATGTCAGAAGGTGGGTCTATTGCATATTATTTAAATAAATTTAATAAGGTTACTAATTAGATACGTTCTATAAAAGTGGATTTCGATGATGAGGTCAAGGCTCTTCTAATCTTGTGCTCATTTCTAGAAAGATGGAATGGCTTGGTCATGGATTTAGGTAACTTTGTATTTGGTTCAAACACTCTAAAATTTATTGATGTTGTTGGTGTTATCCTTTGCGAGGAAATGCGACAAAAAAGCATAGGTGAAACATCAGGTAATGTGTTGAATGTGGAGATTAGAGGAAGACAAAAGGATAGAGGAAAGGAATCAAGGAACCATGGGAATTCTAGGAAGGGAAGATCCAAATCCATACTGGGAAAGATAGAGTGTTGGAATTGTGGGAAGAAAGGACATCTGGAGAAAGACTACAGAGCTGCAAAGAAACAAAGAAACAAAGAGATGAAAATAAAAAATTATTAGAAGTAGAGATGTCATATTCAATGAGGAGGTTATGTATAAAGATCAGTTGTAGGAAAAGAAACAAGAAAAAAAAAAATAGAGTACATAGCGCTTGATGAGATCAATGAAAAAGAAATTCCAAAGGTACCAGAAAATCAAAATGTAAAACAACAGGAGTAGCAGGTACCTCAAACTCCTACAAGTGTTGTTAGAATATCTACCAGGTTAAGTAGACTCCCTGAATAATACTCTCCTTCGTTGTATTATCTATTGTTGATCGATTCTGGTGAACCATAATTTTATGAAGAGGTAATGCAGGTAGACACTAAAAAGAAGTGGGAGAAAGGCATGAAAGAGGAAATGGATTCCTTGGTAAATAACCAGACTTGGGACTTGGTTCAGTTGCCCGCAGGAAAAAGATCATCGCAGAATAAATGGGTTCACAAGTTGAAGGAAGAAGATGGAGGAAAAAAGAGGTACAAGGCTAGACTTCTTGTAAAGAAGTTTGCACAAAATAAAGGTAGAGATTTTGATTAAATATTTTCTCATGTTGTTAAGATGACTTCAATTAGGACTATTTTAATTCTTGTGGTAGTAGAACATTTTCATCTTTAACAATTATATGTAAAAATGACTTTTCTCCATGGGGATTTGGAGGAATATATTTATATGTGGAAACCATAGGGGTGTGAGGTCAAAGGGAAGGAAAATTTGGTATGCAGGTTGAAGAAGAGCTTGTATGTCCTAAAGAAATCTCTGAGGAAATGGTATTTGAAGTTTGACAGTTTTATAACAGAGCAAGGTTATAGTAGATGTCATTTTACTCACTGTTTTTATTTTAAAAGGATAGAAAATGGAAGCTATATTATCTTTATATTGTATCTAGATCACATGATTGTTGTAGGGTCTAATATGTAGGATATAAATGTGCTCAAGAAGAAATTATCTAATTCATTTGCGATGAATGATTTGGGTGCTACAAAGAAAATCTTTGGTATGAGAATAACAAGAGACAAGAAAAATCACAAATTGATATTGTCTCAGGGTGAGTACATAGAGAAGGTATTGGAGAGGTTTAGAATGCAGAATGAAAAATGAGTTAGTACACMTTTTCCCATCCATTTCAATTTAACTAAGGAAATGTGTCCCAAGACACAGAAGGAGATAGAATACATGTCCAAGGTTGCTTATTTATCAACTATTGGAAGCTTGATGTATGTGATGGTTTGCACAAGACCAGATATTGCACATGTAGTGGGAGTTGTGAGAAAGTATATGAACAATCCACGTAAAGAATATTGGGAGGAAGTAAAGTGGATTCTCAGGTATTTGAGAGGTAATTCTACTCATGCATTATGTTTTGGAGGTTTAGGCACTATTCTACAGGGATATGTTGATTCAGATATGGCAGGCGATAAATATAGCAGGAGGAGAACCACAAGGTATGTTTTTACTATAGGTGGAAAAACAATAAGTTGGATTTCAAAAATATAAAAGGTTGTTGCACTTTCAACAACAGAGACAAAGTATGATTTTACTACAAAGGCTAGTAAAGAAATGATTTGGTTGCAAATGTTTATGGAGGAATTGGGAAAGAAGTAGGAGAATAATAGGTTGTACTGTGACAGTGAGAGTGTCATTCATCTTGAAAATAAATCAATCTTCCATTCAAATACTAAGAATATAAAAATTAGGTACCATTTCATATGATCAGTCTTGGAAGATGGACATTTGAAGTTGAAAAAGATGCATACTAGCTAGAATCCTACAGACATGTTAACAAAGGGAGTAACCAGGGAGAAAATGTGTTTCTACTCAGTTTTAATTGTTCTTAAAGCATGAAGGTGAAGATGTTAAATTTTCCAGGTTCAAGGTGGAGTATAGTCCAACATGTACAACAATAGTGGATTTATTGTGACCAGTCTCCAAGTGGGAGATTGTTGTTTATGGAGCCTGATTATATTCTTGATTCAGAGGTTTTTTTTAGCCCTGCTTGGACCCCATTMTCTAACGGGGGGATGTGGGGGTGTTTCCCCCACAACTGTCATTGGTGGGGGGAAAGGGGGCTGGAAAAAAAAATTGTAGCCCCCCTGGAGGGGGATTAAGGGGCAGCACCCGTGAAGCAAAATTTTGGGAAAAGAATTTAATTACCCGTCAATCTGTACCATTCATTATAAGKTCGTAGATATGACAAAAGAAGTTATTTTAGGTATTTTTTCCCTTGAAGGAAACCCTCTTTTATGAGGGAATTGTATTGTGGTTGTGGATTATCATGAATATTGTATTCTAAGAGAAGAGACTGTGAGAGAAATAAGAGGAAGTTACAACGCATGTGTTGTAGGTTGTATCCATTCATTTTGTTGGATAATAAAAAGGAAGGACCTCAAAATTTCTCAGGTGGACGTATCCTACACTGGGTGAACCATGTATATCTATGTCTCTATTGTATTCTGTATCTTCTATGTTTTATTTTTTCATTTGTTTTATTTTACTGCTCCGCGATCTTGTTTTTATAACACAAGTTTGAGAGCTCAAGCATAATACCTTCTAAGGTAGAGCCCATTTCTAGACTCGTCCAACACATTCCCCTCATAAAATTATAATTCAGATGCTCCATTCTCTAGGATATGTCACACGATATAAGGGTCGTGCCATATGGGGTTGAACTTTCCTTCCCCTAACAATTCCTTATCTTCGTTATAAAGGAAAACCAAGTCACCCACATTGTACCATTGGGGACAGATAGACTTGTCATATTAAACCTTAACATGACATTTGTTTTCTTCGATGTCCATAGAGGCATCTCGACACTGCTCATCAAGTTGATTTAGGCGTATGAGGTGAGCTTCGACATCGACGTGTCAGGTAGGAGCTCAATTTCCAGCTTAAGGGAAGGAATTTCACATTCAATAGGAAGAATCGACTCCACACTGTGTACTAACTGCAATGGTGAGAAACCGATGCAATTATTCATCATAGTTTGGTATGCCAAAAGTGCAGAGTAAAGCATCACATGCCAGTTATATTTACTTTGGATGCCATTTTTTTTCAAAATGGTCTTTAGAGATTTATTCACCGCCTCTACTTTTCCATTTTCCTAGAGATAATAAGGGGAATAATGACCATGTGTAAGCCCTTGTTTTGATGCTAAATCTGTCATTATGTCATTCTAGAAGTGACTTCCATGATCAGGGACAATATATTTTTTGATTCCTAACTAGGCTATAGTCTAATTGAGTACAAAAAATGTTGTAGTCTTACCATTGGATTTAACGGTAAGCATGGCCTCAATCCATTTAGTAAAATAATCCATGACCACGATAATATGATAGTGCCCCCCAGATGAAGTTGAGTTACAGTCCATTAAATCCACCCCCCACTTAGTGAAGGGATCGACGGTGATGACTGAGTGAAGAGGGGTTGGGTGTGAGGGAATTTTCTAAGAGAACACCTAGCAAGGGTGACACTTATTGACCGCTTCAATGCAATCCTTAAAAATTAACAGCCAAAAATAATCAACTCCTTGCAATATCTTTTGGGATGTCACAAGCCCAGATAAATGACCACCACATGCCCCACTATGACAGTCATTTATAACATCCTCAACCTCCTCGTGAGTCAAACAATGATGAAAAATATTATTCACCCCTCGACTATACAAAGTGTCACTGATAAGAAGGTAATTTTTATCTTGATGGCGTATACGTCGTCAATCGTCACTCGAAAGATGTTGGGGAAGCTTCAGGGTTTTAAGGTAGATTAAAATATCTCTGTACTAGGGGTGAAAATATGAGATAAGGAATATATTTTCATATGCGAACGAATCTCCATGAAAAATATCCTCATCTAGTCTAGGGAAGTTTGACATCGGTTCGAAAAAGAACTAGCAATTTCTTGGATTTTGCAGCAGCAACATCGAGATCAAATTATTGCAAAATAACAATACACTTATTGTATTTCCCCCTATGATATGCCTGGTAAGGATGTATTTAATTGGATTGATATACGCAACCATGATATTTTTGTAGATTAAGATATAATATCGTAATCTCTTAACCGTATGTACAACAGTCACGGCTAGCATCTCTACGTGAGAGTATTTAAGTTCAAGACCAACTAGATTTCGACTAAGGTAGTAGAAAACATGCTCATGGGGCTCATCAGGGGGCTTAGCAGGGGCACATATACCAAGTTTTTCTTAATAGCATCAAAATATTACTGGGCTCGCTTATCCCATATGCACAGAGTGTCCTTATTCAAAATAGATGCATGAAACCTTTAGTTATATTGGCATAGTTAATGATGAAAGGACACAGGAAGTTGTCCTTCTCATGTAAACCCTGAAGTTTTCAAATGTTGCACATGGGAGGAAACTGAAGTATTTCCTCAACCTTCATAGGATCCACCATGATCCGATGCTCAGAAACTATGAATCCTAAAAGATGACCAGACCTAATGCAAAAGATGCACTTGTGAGGGGTCAACTAATTGCAATAATAATGACATCTCTCAAATACTAGTTGAAGGTGATTCAAGTGATCTACCCTCTTACGAGAGTGAGAAACACGATTGTCTAGATAAGATTTGAAAATATTCTTAATATCGTGAAACACAAAGGTCATGGCATGTTGTAAGGTTGCTCCAGCGTTTTTAAGACCAAAAGGAATTTTTCAGTATGAAAAGGTACCCCAAGGGAAAATAAATTTCATCTTATGTTGATCCTCGGGTTTGATCTGAATTTTATTATAACCTAAAAATCTATCCATAAAGGAAAATACTTTGCTTTTCTCACCATCATCGATAATATGGTCAATAAAAGGAGTGGGGAAGTTATCTTTGGGAAAATCCTTTTTCATGTCCCTAAAATCCATATATACATGGATGGTTTCTTGATTTTTATCTACGAGAACGGGGTTGGAAACCCATTATGTTAAGGGAACAAGGTAGATGAAGCCAACATTGATTATTTTCCTCACATCTTCCTTAATAGTGGGGGCCTTCCTAGGATTTACAACTCTAAGACATTGTCGAACATATTTATCATTTGGATAGGTTTTAATTTTATGTTCGCCAATAGTAGGATCGATCGTTGGAATCTCTTCATACATCCAAGAAAATACATCTTGAAATTCTTTGAAGAGATTGATGTTGATCTAAATTTTCACAAGCAAACAATCTGCACTGATATACATGTTTTCAATTTTACCAGGGGTTCGAGAGATGTTGATCGTAACAATAGGAGAAATGTTCACCATGTTTCCGTCAACATAAATACCATGTGTATCTAATAGAACTATGGCATAACTAACCATCTCCCTGAGGGTGGACCTAAATTCATCTTGTTCAATCCTAAGAAGCTCTAGGAGAAAATAGGAGTGATGATGCATATTGTCCCAAGGACTATCAGGACCAGACATGGCCTCTAAGATGGCTTCATTCGAGGGTAAATTATCTTCAAGGAATTCATGTGAACAAGATTATTGAATGACCCATATGGGAAATAAGATGGGTTTCACCTTGTCCGTCCATGAGGAGGAAGGATCTGGGTCAACAGTATCTCCTTGAATAGCCTAATATGCAACTTGACTTGACTGAAAAAAGTAGGAAGGATATTGTACGGTATAAAAGAACGCCCATAGAATGCAATCAACATGGTCTTGGATTGAGACATGGGTGGAGATCCATTGGATTTCCTAGAGGCTATATACATCATGAATGTCGAATCACCTTCATCAATTATAGTATGATTGATGGTATCTTTTGTGTAATCCACATGGATTTGAAAGGCCATGTGGTAAGTTAAACGAGGCTTAACATCTGTAACATCAAACTTGATAACATTTGACCCACACGGGTCCAGAGCTCCTAACATAGATAGTAGGGTGTTCCTTCGTGAAGGACACGTCTGGAGCACCTCCAAAGATGACATATTTCATGGGGTTTGGCCTAAATCCTCGACAATCAAGTATTTTTTGGCAACTCTCAGATTAGGATTGTGGGAAAAGCGCTTAAGGACTCCTTTTGGAGTATGAGGTGGAGGTTTTGTCTTATCAATATGCAAAGGCATTTTCGGCAGAGGAGAAGACTCTGAACCTAAAAAATTCTATGAAGAACCGTAATCGTGAGATCGAGTGGCTATATCAATATGAGACTTAACCATATTAATGAAAATATGGCCAGCATCATGTGCCAAGGGATTTTGACTCCCGCTCGATACATTTGCGGTGTTATAGGTTCCCAAGGTCATATTTTGGTTATGTGGAAATGGGTTAGTCATCACGATAGGATGCTTCTATGCAATGAGCCTCGAGGGTTCCTCAATTTTGGGGCACAAGTGAGTAAGGTGATCATCTTTTCAAAGTTTATAGGGAAACTTCACCTTCCTCTTTTCTTTCTTTCCCTCACTATCATTATTATTATAATTATCATTATCATTGTTGTCCTTGACTTTGATATTATTCTTCCCACCCTTACGATTGTTAACTTGTCCTTTCCTCTTGTTCCCTTCAGGTTTCTGGTTACCATTTTGGTTTGACGATGACTGTAAAGAAAACACATCTACCGTTTGGGTGGGGGAGGATGAAGTTGTAGCTTTTCCTACTACAGGTTGGCTAAGAGACAAATCTTTCATCTAGTTCATCACTAGGTCTGTAGTCTTAGTATTTGCGGAGCCTACGATGTCGTCGACATGAGGACCAGTGTAACATCCCCAGTCACCAACTGGCTATGCCACTTATAAAATGTTTTGAACTCTGATACTAATTAAATATAAAATTACTCTGCAATGCATAGTTTTATACATAGTCATAACAAAAATATACGTGCAGCATAAACAAGAAAAACCCATGAAATAAAATGCATAATTATTATTGAAACACATGATTTAAAACATAAATGACACTTATATTTGATTAAATGAACACCAATTGTGTGCAAACCTTCCAAGTTCCCCCCTGCCTTATATCGCACTGCTCATAACTCTCAGCAGTAAATCACCCCTGATTTGGGGCTAAAATCCACCCAGGTAAGGTTTCCTAACCAGGATAAAGTATATCAACAACACGAACCTCAATCACATGTGCCAATTTGTACTAACAACCTACAGTCCCTCCTTCCCCACATGTATGTCCCACTCCAAGAATTGTTTCCCTTCTTTTCTCAACATTCCTTCAACTTCCCACGTCCTTTCTAGGGATTCAACAACAAGCTGGACATGAAGTCTCAGAGCCCTATCGTTGCAGTTTTTCACCTTGGGATAATAATTCCCAACAATTCTCTCACCTGGAAAGAATGCAATGTTCTACTGGCTTGACAACCTTCCTCTTTAGTCCAACTCCCAAGCTAACCAAGGTACAAGTCTCTGTGACAGTAACAATAGGGTATGGGTGATAGCTGAGTCAGTAACCCCCCCTGATCGAATGATCCCAAAAAAAATAAAAATGCACTAAGTTCAAACTCTATCGATTCATGTTCCCAACTTGACACTTGTCACTACCTTGGGTCCACTTGTCCCCATCCTTAGGACTTAGGATAAAATAAATTCCCATAATTTATACTTTAAGGAATATTAATATAATATTCCTTTGGGTTTAATCTCCCCACTAACTTAGCCCCTTATCCTCAACTAGTGGAGTTTATCCCCCCATACTCTTTTACATGGCTGGTCTGCCACAATGATGTGTTTTTCATTATATTTGCATGTGATTAGATTTACGTTTTTCAGTACAAAAGTGCTAGTCTTTTTGCATCCAAGATCACCAGCCTAAAAAACACAAATATCATGAACTGAACATGTGTGTGTGGAAATACTGTGTTGCACAACTCTTCTTTTAGTACACCACCCTTGCGCACCTACACAGGTGCACATTATAACATAACATATATACAAAAGGATCTTTGGCCTCAAAATCGTGCACTAAGTCGTTGTGCGCAGAATCCGGGGATGTGCGCATTCTTCATTTAGTGTGCCATCCTTGCACACTTACACTGGTGAGCACTGTATACATTAAATTTTTCCTCTTCCAGTGCGCAATCCTCGTACACTTACACAGGTGCGTGCTATGTTCATTCTAAAATTGTGCATTCCTTATCGCAATGCACACAGAACCATAACAAAGTTATTCTACCATCATCTCACCAACTTATATGAAAATTACAGTTACATTTACATGTAAAATTGGGGCTCATCCTAGGGGTATTATATTCCCCTCCCATTTATTTATGGACTATGCTCAGTGAAGTATATACGCATATACGACCAAAATTTCAAAAGTCTTCAAAAAGATGAGAGTATTTTACTTGCATATCGTCCTCCTTCTCCCAAGTTGCATCCTTAGTTCCATACCAGGTCCATTGGGCCTTTACTAACCCTATGGATCGATTCCAAAGCTACTTTATTTTCTGGTACAATATGCACACCAGATTCACTTGAAAGTTTCCTTCTTGCTCCACCTGAATCACATTCCAATCAATGACATGAATAGCATCAGGTACATACCTTTTAAGAAATGATACATGGAATACATTATGAATACACATTGATGCAGGAAAGGAAAGCATGTATGCTACAGGTCCAATCCTTTCCATGATTTCAAATGAGTTGCCATCTTTGAGAAAAATCCCAACTTCAGGGAAATTCTGTTGGCCTTTACTTTCAATAACACATGGTCAGCCACTTTATATTCCTAGTGAGTTCTTCCCTTATCAACATAGCTTTTCTTCTTATCCTGGGAATCCTTTAAACTTTGTTTTATTTTCATCATCTGCTCTTCCATTTCTGAGAGCAGTTATGTCCCAACCACTACTCGGTCTACTAGGTTGTACCGGATCACAGGTATGTTGCATTTTCTTCCATAAGCACCTCAAATGGGCTCATCATCATGGATTCTTGGTACCCATTGTTGTAAGAAAAATATACCAAGTGTAAATAATCCTCCCATTTGGATGGTTTATCCATCACATACATCCTTAACATATATTTTATTACCATATTCACCCTTTCTATCTTCCCATCCGACTCTAGATGATAAGTTGTGCTAAACTGCAGATTTGTTCCAAATCTCTTGAATAATCCTTTCCAAAAATATGAAGTAAATTTTGGATCTATGTCAAAATCTGCAACGTTCTTTTAGTGTTGATGGACGCTCCGAGCGCTTCACGGCGTCTCCGTGGCTAGGGTTAAACCCTAGCCACCCTCCCCTCTGCAGCTCGGCCTCTTGGCCGCAGCTGCTCTCTCTTCAATGGCCGCAGCTCCCTCTTGAATGACCGTGGCTTCCTCTCAACCAGCCATGCGTGGCTCCTCTCCAACATGGTTCCTCTTCAATCGCGGCTCTGCCCAACACGGTTCTGCAAATCAGCTACGTGCGGTTCCTCTCGGCCCCGGCCCTTCGGGCAGCGTCCCAACTTCCTACAGTGAGGTTGTTAAATCAGAAACCTCAGCTCGCTCCTTCCCATCTATCTCGTGCTCAGTTAAAGAAGCTCCAGTGATCTCTCTTCTCATGGGCCAGGAAGCTGAAGATGAGGAAGTTTACTTTCGGGAAAATGCTTTAATCTGTTGGTTCAATGGACTTTATCCGCGGCTTGTGGACCTCAATGGCTGGATCTCAGCCCACTGGAAGCCTCTCATCAAGGAAGATTTGTTCATTCACCCCTTCTCGAAGGGTTTCTTCATTGCAGAGTTTGATCTGGCAGCAGATTGGGATTTGATCCTAGCCACTTGCCCTTGGTTTTGGGGAAACTCAGGTTTGTGCATGATGGTATGGACCCCTTACTTCAATCCTCTGACTACCATTCTTTCTTCTGCTCCAGTTTGGGTCAGACTCCCGAATCTTCCCTTGCATTTTTGGGGCGAAACTTCTCTTCGAGATATTGGATCAGCATTAGAAAAGTTTTATTTTGCAAGCAAAGGAACTAGAATTCATAGCACCACTTCATATGCTAGAATCTGCATGGAAATGGATTTTAGCAAAGGGTTTCCAACAGAAATTATTTTGGGTTGCAAAAACTACACCTGGACCCAAAAGCTAGACTACAAAAGAATCTCACTACGTTGCAGGGCTTGTTTCGAAACAGGGCACATAGGAGCTCAATGCACTAAGGGAAACAAGAAAGCGGGAAAACAACAATGCAAATCAACCTGGTGGGAAGGCTCCAATGAAGATCATCAACTAATTATTACAAACACTCGAAAATATTCTTTAGAACCAGACCCTCTGAGCCTTGACTCCAAAGGCACGTCTACTCAGGAGACACCTCTGAATCATTCCAAGAACGTCCCTCATCCGAAGAGTAAAGATTCAACTTCTCTTGATCCGGGAATAGAAAGTATTAAGGCTTCAGACACTCTTGATACAAGAATAGAAAGCAAAATTCTTTTCAGCCCCCCACCTCCTTCAAGTTGGGCAGATGAGGCCGATAAAGACAATAAAGATGAAGYAGCATTGACATCCCCAAAGAAAACAAGTCCCCCGGATCAGGAAAATATGGGGATAATTGAATCAACAACAACATCACTACCTGCCAAAGAAGGTTGGACAACAGTTGAGAAGAGGAAAAAGACACCACCAGAAACACAACCAATGATGACCAGAAGTCGATCCGGAAAGAAAAAATAATCAAGAGTTCCTTTAGTCAACTATTAGGCCGTCAATTTGTTCGAATTTATTCATGTAAGGAATCATGGAATGCAGTTTACTTGGATAATTGGAAACATAGGAAAGTGAACTTGAAATCCGGTAAGATAAACCGGAAACTATACTTGGGATCTTTTTTTCGATGTACTTTTTTCAGCAAGGCCGATGAACTTTTATCAATACAATCATAACTGTTTCTGTTAAAAAAAAAATTGGATCTATGTCAGACACAATTGTCTTGGGAATTCCATGTAATCAATCTATTTCTTTCAGATAAATATCAGCTATGTTAGTTTTCTTGTGAGTGAGCTTTACTGGAATAAAATGGATAGCTTTGGTAAGATTATCAAGAACTACCATGATATAATCATGATTCTTTCTTGTTCTTGGTATTTTAATGATAAAATCAATTGTTACAACTTCCCATTTCCACTCAGGGATGGAAAATGGATGTAGCAAACTAGTTGGGTTTCTATGTTCAACCTTGACCTTTTGGCATTCCAAACACCTGCAAATAAAATCAACAACTTCTTTCTTCATGCCTGACCAAGAATAATGGCTCTTGACAACTGCAATACTTTTCTAGTAACCTGGGTGTCCAACATAAGGCACATTATGCATTTCTCCCAATATCTGATTCTTCAACTACTGAGAATTTGGCACTTAAATTCTTCCTCTGTACATGAGAATTTCATATTTTTCCAGCTTATAGTCTTCAACTTTATCTTGTAAATTATCTTTCTAAATTTTTTTCTTTACCTCCATCTATTTATGATTTGATTTTGTAGCCACAAGGATTATGTCTTTCAAATATGATTGGTACATGCGAATGGTTGTAGTATGCATCTCATGCACCCTCCTGCTGAGTGCATCAGCCACCTGGTTCTCTTTACCTTTTATATGTTTTATATCAAAATCATATTCATTGAGGTGATCTGACCACCTTCTTTTCCTGGAATTTAGATTTGGTTTTCCAAACAAGTATTTCAGACCACTATGGTCTATCCTCAACTCAAATTTTATCCCCATGAGGTAGTTCATCCACATCTTCAAAGCATGCACTATGTCTTCCAAATCCAAATCATGAGTAGCATAGTGCTCTTCATGATCTGCAAGATACCAGATATATAAACTATGCAGAACAGAAACGAAATGCTAGAAATAACAGAGTAACAGTAAAATATCCAGCATAATATTCTCAATACACAGAAACGATATATGAAATAGAAACAGAAATAGCACTTGAACAGAAATAGCACTT
>JASDQU010945921.1:25996-47217 GCA_032191745.1 Picea mariana
GTTTATGCTATAGCAAGCCTGGGTAAATGACCACCACAAGCCCCACTGTGACAATCATTGAGAACCAACTTAACTTCCTCATGAGTCAAGCAATGAAGCAAAATATTATCTACTCCTCGACAATACAAAGTGTCGTTGATGATAAGGTAATTTTTAGCCTGATGACGTAAATGTCGTCGATCGTCTCTTGATAGATGTTAGGATAGCTTCAAGTTTTGAAGATAGATTATAATGTCTCCATACCAAGGGTCCAAAGACAAGATAAGGAAGATATGTTCATCCGTGAACAAATCGTCATGAAAAATGTCCTCATCAAGTCGAGGGAAGTCTGATATCAACTAGACAAAAACTAACGATTTCTTAGACTTCGCCGAAGCAAAATCGAGATCAAATTCTTGAAAAATAACGATCCACTTATTGTATTTCCCTCTATGATACACCTGGTGAGGACGTATTGAAATGGATTGATATCTACAACTACGACAGTTTTGAAAAGAAATATATAATGTCATAATCTTTGAACTACATGTACAATGTCCAAGGCTAGTTTCTCTACGAGAGAGTATTTAAGTTCAAGACCAAATAAGTTTCGACTAAGATAGTAGACAATGTTCTCATGGAGCTCATCATCCTCCTGAAACAGAACCATACCAACCGTCCCTTCAGATGCAACGACATAAAACAAATAGTCTCTACTGTAGTTTGGAGGTTTCAATAGAGATGCCGATACCAAGGATTTATTAAGAGCATTGAATGATTTCTGGGCTCGCTCATCCCATATAAATGGAGTATCCTTCTTCAAAAGACACATGAAACCCTTAGTTAAATTGGCATAGTTCACTATGAATTGACTCAAGAAGTTAKCCTTCCCCTCTAAACYTTGAAGTTGTCGAATKTTGTGCGGGGGAGGCAATCAAAGTATTTCCCCAACCTTCATAGGATCTACCATGATCCCATGCTCAGATACTAAKAATCCTAAAAGRCAGCTAGACCTAACGCAAAAAATGCACTTGTGAGGGTTCAAATAGATGCGATAGTAACAACATCTCTCAAATACTAATCAAATATGAGTGGAGTGATCTACTCCCTTGTGAGAGTGAGCAGCGAGATCATCAAGGTAAGCTTTGACAATATGCTTGAGATTGTGAAAAGAAAAGGTCATGGTGTGTTGGAAAGTTGCTCCAACGTTTTTAAGGCTGAAAGGAATTTTCTGGTATGAAAAAGTATCCCAAGGACAAATAAACACCGTCTTATGTTGATCCTCGGGTTTGATTTGAATTTGATTATACCCCAAACATCCATCCATAAAAGAAAAGATTTCTATTCCCGCATAGTCATCGAGAATATGGTTAATGAAAGGAGTCAGGAAGTTATCTTTAGGGAAAGCTTTGTTCAGGTCTCAAAAAATCCATACATATGCGAACGGTTCCTTGTTTTTTATTCACAGGAATAGGGTTGGACACCCATTCAGTCAAGGGAACCGGATAGATGAAACCAACATTAAGTAGCTTCTCTATCTCTGCCTTAATAGCAGGGGCCTTCTTAGGATTAAAAACTCTAAGATGTTTTTGAACATGTCTAGCATCCAGATAAGTCTTGATCTCATGTTCGACAATTCTAGGGTCGATCCCTGACATCTCTTTGTATGACCAAGAGAATACATCATGAAATCCTTTGAAGAGATTGGTGTAGATCTGAATTTCTCTAGGTGAACAATCTACACCGATATATACATTTTCAACTTTGCCAGGAATTCGGGAGATGTCAATCATGACGGTAGGATAAATGTTCACCATGTTTCCTTCAGCATAAATACCATGCGTATCTAGCAGAACCATAGCATGACTGACCATCTCACTCAAGGTAGATCTAAATTCATCCTGTTCGATCCTAAAAATCTCTGGAGGAAATAAGAGCGATGCTGCCTATCATCCCAAGGCCTATCGAGACCATACATGGCCTCTAAGATGGCTTCATTTGAGGGTAAAGTATCATCGAGGTAATCATGTGAACAAGAAGACTAGATGGACGATACAGGCTCAAGAACATGATCCTCCTTGTCCATCTGTGAGGAGAAAGGATCTGGGTCAGCGATAGTGTTAAGAACAGATTGATACACAATATATGCCGCTGACAATGGCATTTCCATCCCAATGTGCGACTAAACTTCACATGACATAGTCGGGGAAGGTAGGGTCCAAGGGTCGTTGAAATATGAAGTACAAAAAGGATCAGACCTCATCAACGACAAAGACTCACTAGAAATGGCATAAATATGATGAACTGATGCTACAAAATCAAAGGTACCTATGAGAGAGGAATACATTCCAACACAAACATCCTTAGTTTCCTGCTGAGAATTTTCGATGACAGGGATCAAAGGTCCAACTTATGCAATAGTACTAGCATGAATAAGGGATAATTGATCAATCATCACCATTTTCCCTTTGCGAGGAAAACATAAAGTGTGGAAAATAGATGACACAACTACTATCATGGCATAAGTCCAATTATGCCCTAATAGTAAATTATAGTCGAGAGGTGCATCAACCACTTTGACATCAACGTCCACTATCTTTCCACCTAACTGGACCAGAAAAGCAGGAAGAATTCCATAGGGATGAAACAAACGCCCATCAAAAGTGATCAACATAGTCATGGATTGAGAGAGAGTCAAAGAGCCAATGGATTTCCAACAGGTTAGGGACATCACACATGTCGCATCACCTTCATCAATTACAATGGGTTTGATGTTAATTTTTGTGTACTCCACATGGATTTGAAAGGCCACATGGTAAGGTAAGCGAGGCTTAACATCCATGACGTCAAAATTAATAACCTTTGAGCCACATGGGTGTAGAGATCCTAGAGAAGATAACAAGGTGCTCCTCTGTGAAGGACATGTCTGGAGCACCTCCAAAGCCGACATTGCACAAGGGGTTTGACCCAGATCTTTGACAATCAAATAATTCTGGGCAACTCTGTCATTAGGATTGTGGGAAGAGAGTTTCAATACTCCTTTCAGAATACGAGGCAAAGCTTTTGGATTTTTGATATGCAAGGGTGTTTCTAGTGGGGGAGGAGACTCTGGACCTATAATATTCTGTGAAGAACCGTAATCACGAGATTGAGTGGATACATCAATATGAGACTTGACCATACTGACACATAGATGGCCACCTTCATGTGCCGAKGGGTTTTACCCCCTGCTCGATGCATTTTCRGTGTTAGAGGYCCTGTGGCCATGTGTTGATTATGTGTAAATGGATTTTTTAGCACAACAATAGAYTRTGATAAGAGCCTCGAGGCTTCTTCAATTMTGGGGCATAGGTGGGTAAGGTGATCATATTTACAAAGTTTACAAGGAAACTTCACCTTATGTTTCTCTTTCTTTCCCTCACCAACATTATTATTTGATCTATCATTGTTAGTGTCGTCCTTGGATTTTTTATTATTTCTCCCACCCTTACGATTATTACCTCGTCCTTTCTTTCTATTCCCTCATGGTTGCTGGTTACCATTTGGGTTGGTCGACGACTATGAAAAATGCACATTCGTCGACTGAGTGGGAGTGGAGGACGATGCCGAAGCTTGTACTACTGTAGGCTAGATTAGAGACAAATATTTCAACTGGTTCATCACCAAATCTATAGACTTATCATTTGCGGAGCCTATGATGCCATAGGCATGAGGCCCAATATTTTGTCTAGGGTCATAGTTTGACTGTGGTGTGTCAGGAAGAATTTCATACAACATCCCAGATTGAGAATATATGAGGTCCAATTGCTGGGATTTCAAGATAGCTTCTTCGTTAGATGTTACTTCAGATGTAGAGACATCCTTTGAAATATAAGGAAATAAGGAATTCATGAACCATTCCAACATAAACTATGGAGGAATGTAGGCTTTGATTAACCTCTTCCATCTACTCTTCTCTTGGATATGTTCCAAGATATGTGTGACTTTATCTTGGTGGAGGGCATAAAAAATTTCTATGCCAGCATCGTAACGAACCGATAATTGGAGGTGGTTGAGAAAGAACAAAACCATATGATTAAAATTTCCGTATGTTTCCCCTGGTAGCTCAATGTACCATTTCACAGTGACCCCCTTGAGGGTGCGTTGAAATAGCCTCAAACGAATAGAATCATCATTAATAGAATTAGATGAGAACCAAAGATGAAAATTAGTAACATGATCACCTGGATCCTTGCCAATATTTCCTTGGAATTTTTGAATTTCCGAAGGAAGCTTGGTGGGGATGGGGGGCCATGATGGATCGTGATGCATCGAGTCATTCATTAATTTTGAAAAATATGGCAGATTTAGCGTGGCTAGAAAATGGAGAAAGGGTTGTAGATTCTGAGCCCATGCTCTAGGGAAACATTGGTGTTGAGGGATTTCACGCCATCCATGTTTTTGGTATATACCATGGCCCTGTCTAGTAGGGTAATATCCTCCTCCAAACTAATGCATAAAAGGTTGCATGGGCACCATACCTACAAAGGTGGAATAATGAGGGTTATAAACATTGCCCCCAACTGGAGGAGCTCCAGGCTAGGGGTTTCCCATAGGGTGAAACTGACTTCCTCTCGGTGGAACTCCGGAGGACAGAGGGGGATTCATCATAACAAATTATTTTCTCGGAATTGGCATGGAGGAGGAAGGGGGAAAGGAAGGAAAATAGGAAGTGGCTTGTCCACCCTGTTGAGTAATCCATCCAGAAGCATTGAGACTAGGATTAGATCGAGAAGAAAAAGGAGGTTGACCCCTAACTGTAGGATTCATTTGGGAGATATGACCTCCACCAAGCGAGAGAGGAGCATGCAGAGGGGCCATGCCCCCAGGTCCAAAACTAGGATTTTCATTAGTTGCTGCAATAAAGGATGACAACTGCGATGTCATATTGGGTATACCAAAAGAAAAAGGATTAGAGACCGAAGGTATTGACTAAGAATTATATCATGGCATACCAAAAAGATACCTGAAAGGGTTTGTTCCTATGGGTTGAGTAGAAACCATAGGTTGGGTAGCAATAGGAACGAGAATCTCTGACACTCCAACTGTCGTGGCTGAAGGAGTCGAAGGAATCCCACTAATCATGTAATGTATAGAAGTTGAGGGATTCCCTTTGTCGTTCGGATTTGACTATGTACTCATAACTTGATAATCACAAGTATGGGAGGTGGAGATATATGTACCACATTTACTAACTTTATGCCTTTTAGAAGGAAACTTCGATAAAGACTCAAGATGCAGTGGTAACTTCAAAAAATGACGAGACCTACGAAGAAGATGGCCTTGCTCCATGATGACTCAAAACTCGAGATATAAAACCAAATCCTAGGGCCAATTAACAATTAGAGAGCACACCAAAATAAACAAAAAATCCAAATGCACACAAACAAGGTATAACGACTGAAAATGGGCCTCCCTCACTAGAGTAGGCATACCTCGCCCAAGAGGGGCCTGAGACTTGCTTAAAAAGATTGGAGGTATCACAATTAGTTATAAGGACCCTCGTGGGCTTAACAATGCAGTCGATCAGATCCCCCAGAGAGGTAATCCTCCATAAAGGCTGTGTGTTGTCCAACCCTTATTTGACTCAGGGTACCTGCAGAATAACCCCTGCATGTAACCTATGTGGATACCTATTTCAAGCAAACATAGTCACCACAATATAACCAATGCGTAGGTGAAAAATCTTAAGTTCGGTACATCGTATGGGCAGGGTAACAAATCCTGAAATCTTGAAAGCACCGCCTCTCACGGAGGTGAAGGCACTAGCAAGACTCCCAAATACAAATAGAACCCCATAAATATCTTTGACACTAAGAAGGTATTAGAGGGATATCTCTTCAACCAACTTCGCACGACCTCATGCTTAACTCCGATGTGAGCAGAGCCTCCTGAGATCACTAATTACACAATGGGTTTCACCACTCCCTGGTCAGACACATATGTTTATCTTAATAGCCTTGGAGAATTTTACTCACAAAAATCCTATTCCAAGGCCCTATGTCCTACACTTGTTTGTGTAATCCGAAAAATAAAATAGTTTCTAATCAATTTTAGTTAATCAATGTTACTTTTAATGGCTTCTTCTTACTCAAGAGGCGTGGTTGTGAAACTGATGGTATTATGACTCAACATATAAAATAAGTGAATATAAAACATCGCTAAGTACTAATATTGAATTCTAATGAGATGGTAATCTTCTAAATGAAAATTTCAATGCAATATCTACAATTTCAATGAAATGAAATCTCTTCACATGTGTCAAAATCAATGCAAAGTAGTCAAAAGAGAAAATTCCATAATGCAAAATAAGTTTTTTTTATTTTTTGTATTTTCAATGTAAAGAAAAGAAAATGCAAGGGTTGAATAACAACTTGATATATAGACCCTATTGTAAGAAAAAAGAGACAAGCCATGTAGGATACCATGGATAAAACACTCAGACCAAGATGCAATGTTAAGCCCTAATATTGGCTCATTACCCTTTAATTAGGGCATATTACATTAGTAATGTTATTTTATTTATGTCGGCTTTATTCCATTATTTGTAATTATACCTCCTAGTCTCCCATATATACCAAGGAGACATTTTCATTTGGAATCATCTTAGAATTGTACATTTATGTGGGCAAAGGAGGTTGCCCCCTCGAAGAGGCTTATTATTTGAATTTATATCTTTTTCAAGGCATTGAGTACTTATTATGAGGTTTTTCTATGCTATGTTGATATTTGGTTCTTAACATATTGTATCAGAGCTCAAGGTCTTGGGGTTTTGCTGCTACATCTGAGACACCTTGGAATTTTTTCTATAACTTTGTTTCTACAACATTTCAGAAGGAACGACTTGGAGGATATTTAATATATGGATCAAGGTATGTTGGGTTAAAATTTCAGCTCCTTAGGCCTTATAATTTTGGAGATACAACCTGTGCAATATAGGGTTCTGGAATCATCCTGAACTAAGTCATTGCGGAATTTTTGCTATAATTTTTTTTCTGTGACATTTCAAACCCTGAAATCCGGTACAAAATCACCTTACTCTAGCTCAAAATGTCGTCTATTTATAGCTTTTTTGGGGGGTTTATATATGCTCAGGGTTGTCCCCCCTCTTCCCCAAACCTTATTCAGACAGATAGCCTCAGGAGAAAGATAAAGAGATGGATCCCACCTTAAGTAATAGTAAGGTGTAGATGGATTTCAGTTCCGTGCTTCAGAATGGCTTCGAATGGTAAATAGGCCTATCAATTCTAGGAAGTGAGTTACTAGCAGCAGGTCCTTATATGATTGACTCTCAACGAATAAGAGGTTGGGGTCAGTTGAACACAAGGAGGACCAAACTTCTCTTCTTTCTTTACCACGGGTAAGCATGGGCACCTCACCCCAATTATTATATAGAAAAGTGTAGGGAAGACATAATTAATATTTGTTTAGGCCATTCCGATGTATAAAGTCCCACCCTCCCTAAGCTAAATGGATTAGTTCCAGGCGAGATAGACTTGCTTAATTAACACCCTAACGACCCCACAAACTCATGTTTTGACTAACATAAAATGGCCTACGAATCAGTTTTTGAGTTGTTGATGATACCGAGGAATGGTGCTTGGCAAAGAGTAGCTGGGAAGAGTCTGATTAGTCTCCATGCGGAACCTGATGAGTCTCCTACGGAGTTGTCTCGGCATGAACATAAATAAGAGGTCTCGACTTGTATATGAAAAAGAAGGAGGAATTCAAACAAATGATATAGAAGAATCCGATCTAATCCACAGGTCATGATTCGGGATGTGAGTTCGAGGAGAAACCTACCTAGTTCAAGGTTAGAATTGGGTAGCTAATGGGAGAATATCGCCTAATCAAAAAAGTACTCCACTACCCAATCTCAATTCACAGGTCTCATCTCGGTGTTGAGTTAGAGAAGAAGCTCACCTAGCTCAAGGAAATAATTGGAAAGCTAAAGGGATAACCTCGCCTCCTCATCTCCCCATCAAGAACTACTCTATGATTATTACATCACCATAGCATCTCATTAGGGGTCTCTCCCACACCTATCTCCCTTAATAATTTCTCTAGAAGTGTCCCACCCACATAGCCTCAATAAAGGATATCACCTATCAAAACCTCATCATAGAAAATAAGGGATATTGCCCACTCCTATAGAGTGGTTCCATCCACATAGCATTTGATAAGGGATGTGATCTCAGCATGAAGGTCTGGGCATAAAGTAATCTACTTATGAGTTCACTGTGTATTAACCTGTCTCAACATGATCTCCTATGGAGTCCGACGAGTCTCCTGCGGAGCTAGTCTCAACATGAGGAAGAGGTCTCCACTTGCCTAAAAAAAGAGGGATAGGCTCGGCTCTATGAAGAAGATTTCTAAGGCTCTATAAAGAAGACTTCCAAGGCTCTATAAAGAAGACTTCTAAGATTCTATATATTATATAATATAAGTAGATATATTATAATACGTATATAATGTATAAAGCCCCCCTCCCCCTGAACAACCCATGAGATATCCCTTTTTCTCTTTCCATAACAATGCCTCTAGTGCTAAGCTTTGGTTGCCGTTACCCCTTGACGAGAGTGTCACCTATGAGTAGCTGGTAATCTGATGTGACTTAATAAATACTTACGTCCATCCCATGGTGAACAGAGCCATACATCACACCTCTCACCATCACTGATCAGGTGACTACCTAGGTTGAGAGGGTTTCTCTTGACTGGGTCCCATAAAATGTATAACCTTATTTACCTCGGAGTATACCGCCCCTTGCGAGACATTATAAATTCTACCCTATTGGAACCCTCACATACTATCTCGGGACAACCGTCCGTACAATGCGCGTTCGTAATGTGATTATTATTATACGTTGCGGTGGTTTCGCCACTTTCCTGTCATTTTCCCAATCTTGTATTAGGTGTAAATACCGCTTTATTAGGAGTTATGAAGAGGGGAGATAAGATGATACATGATACGAAGAGGATACAGACCCTTACTGTGAGATTCACCTAGTAAATGCCTAGTTCCCTCCTCTAGTGTAGTGGGCTTCACATCCCGAATCGGGACCTTTGGGTGAGATCGACCTCCCCTTTCTTCCTGTAATTGAAAGGGGATATACGCCCAGCATTAAGAAGAGGATAGTTCACCTTGAATGTGAGAATTACCCAATATCCAACTCTATCCTTCCTCTCGTGTAGTGGGATTCACACCCCGGACCAAGACGTGCTGTCCACCACCCGAATTCTACTTTACACTTACTAGTCGAACACACCACAACAATATCTTCGAGCACCACTCAGATTCCTCCTTACACTTACTAGTTGAAAACACCGAACCAAGACTGATGGCCACCACCCCGGTACATGACTTACTCAAGTTTTACGAGGGGAATTACTCAAGTTCTTCCCATCTTTTTATTTCACCAAGTGGGGACAACACTGTAGGTGCCAGGCCATGTTCCTCTTGAATTCATCTTTCCTCTATCGAAACATGACCTGTCAGACTTCGATCGATTTCCTCATCCTCCATAGATGAGCTCATAATAAATGACTTTCATGTGGGGACAGTTCCATAGGAGACTCATGAGCTCATGTGCAGACAATCTTAAGAGGGGAGGGTAAGACCGAGACAATACCTCCAGACTCTTCTTGGGTTGTTCCTCTTTTTCATTAATAAGTGGAGACTGCTCTGCAGAATACTAATCGGGCTTCGCAGAAGATCCCAAAGCGGAGGTTGTTCCTTATTCCTATCATTGAGTTCAACAAGTGGGAAACCCTAGGAGGGCCACCCCACAGGGCCTCATCCCAAACAATATCTCCCTATCCCTATCCCTAGTTAAAGGAAAAATCCAATCTATTCTCAGCCAAGCGGAAGTAGCCAGTGGAAGTACTATCCGTGGAAGTAGTTGTTCAGTGGAAATACTACCTGTGGAAGTAGTAGCCCAGTGGAAGGAGTAAAGGGAAGGAAGACTCATCCCATCCAAGCCTTATCCAATATAGGAGATAGTCAGTGGGGAATATCCAGGTTAGGTGGTTACACATCTAGGAGTACTTATCTTATTATACGTAATTACTGTTTTTTCCAGTATTGATCAATATATCCAATGTGTATATTTGGTTTGAGAGTCTTTTAGTACTGATGTTAGGGGATTTTTCGACTGATTTTCGCCAAATGACTGAAACTCATCTTTTTCCGGATTTCTTACTGATTTCGATTAAGACCAGTCCACTCAAAATATCCACTAGTGCGTTCTGTTTTTCGATAGGTTGGGTTGGTGGAAGGGGACTTGTACCCACCCTTCCTAATTTCCATATCCCACTCGTCATTCCATTTATGGTGGAGGTGGGTTTACCTGCCCTTCCCAGTCTAAAAGAAATATCCAACTAGTAATGTCTGGTGGAGGTGGGTTACGAAATGACCTGCCCTTATCAGTAGAATTCAAATATCCCACTAGTCATGTGGTTAGACCTCATTTGTCTACATGTGGTTATCCTTCTTCTGAGGTAGGTGAAAGGAATAGAGGCAAGTGGAATCACCTTCCCTTTCTATTCCAATAAATCAATCTATTCCCAGTCCCAGTCGACTCAATCTATCCCATGATCCCAAGCCTTCTCCCAAGCCTTATCAAAGGAGTGAATTCCTATCCATTGATCCAAAGCCTTATGGTTGAGTTTACCTAGATCTAAGCCGAGTTTCCCAAGCCTAGTTTACGAGTTTAAAAAGGAGATAGAAATCCCCAAAATTATTATATCAAAGTCTTAAGCCAAGCTTTCGAGAAAACGATAAGCCAAGTCTTTACGATATCCAAGTCTTAAGCCAAGCTTTCGCGAGCCTTCGATAAGGAATCCAAGTCTTAAGACAAGCCTTCGAGCTGGTAGTCTCGGCTACGTCTCCTCTACTAGTCTAATTCAAATATATAATCTTCGAGTACGATTACTAGTACGTTTACAAGTCTTCGAGTATGGTGACTCATACGTCGACTAGTTATTAGGAAAAGTTACTAGTACGTTTACAAGTCTTCGATTACAGTGACTTGTACGTCGACAAGTCATGGAGTATGGGAATGGATATGCTCGCAAGGTGATTACGTGAAGGAGGGAGTGCTAGTCGCCAGTCAAATCAATATTAAAGGGAAGATCCAAAAAGCTAAGCCAATAAGCATTGATACCAAGCCCCCAAAGCCAATAAGCGTTTATACCAATAAGCCAAGCTAATAAGCTAAGTTAATAAGTGTTTATACCCGTCCTAAAAGAAAAGCATTATCGCTGGTCGCTTACTCGAGGGGGTTAAGTCCCCCGAGAGTGAGCCGCCGTTTCCACCCCGTATTCTGTCGACGTACGAGTACGGTGACTCGTACGTCGACAAGTCATGGAGTACGGGAATGGATACGGTCGAATGTTTACGGTCGCAAGGTGATTACGTGAAGGAGGGAGGGCTAGTCKCCAGTCAAATCAATATTAAAGGGAAGATCCAAAAAGCTAAGCCAATAAGCATTGATACCAAGACCCCAAAGCCAATAAGCTTCTATACCAATAAGCCAAGCTARTAAGCTAAGTTAATAAGTGTTGATACCCGTCCTAAAAGAAAATCATTATCAATGGTCGCTTACTCGAGGGGTTTAAGTCCCCCGAGAGTGAGCTACCGTTTCCACCCTGTATTCACCCCGCCCTTCTCAATCCATCTATCCTCAGCCAGTCAATTCAATCTATACAATCCCTTAAATCTAGGTATGCAACATATATAATGAGGAGGTTAGGATTCCCCTTTCAAAGAGCCAGGTGAGGCCATGGAATAAGGAAAGTCTTACCTTATCTTGTCATTAGGCAAGTAATGAGGAAAGGTTACTTGTCCGTTCACAAGTCATGAGGAAAGGTTACTGGTCTGTCGACAAGTCATGGGGTAGGGTGACTGGTTCGACTATCCACTACCCTACCCTGGTTGCTTACTCGTATAATTGGATTGGGTTGGGTTCATCGGTTGGGTTGGTTGAAAGGGAGTTGCTAGTCCCCCTATTTCATGATGGTGGAGGGTGAAGGTCTACATTTTTCAGTCGTCTACTCTCAAAGAAATCTATCTACTAGCTGGTTTAACCCCGTTGCACTGTGCCTTGCCCAGTCCAAAAGAAATATATCTGTGTGCCCTACCCAGTCTATATCTGCCTTGCTAGTCTCAATCTGAGGAGGAGTATACTAAACCCAACTACCCTTATTCAATGCCTAATTATCTTTAACTGCATGTATAAATATGCTCTTAACTACCCTCCCTTAATTCTGCTAACTGCTCTGCTCTACCCTAATTTTGCTAACTGCCTTGCCTTGGTTGCTTGATTAACTGCCCTGGTCGCTCAATTAACTGCTCTATACTCGACGAGGATATCTAGTTGATCCTGCCAGCTTCTTCCCTTATGGTGGAGGGTTCAATCTATTTCAAAGCGTAAGCCCCAATAAAACAAAATATCCACCCTTAGCTTGCCCTTATTTCCACCATTTCTCTGCCCTTCCCAATAAAACTATCCTTGCTTTTGTCCTTGTCTTTGCCCTTATAGAAAGTGAAATATCGAAGGTGCTGTACTGATTGGTGTGGTGCTTCATGTGGTGCTTTGTACGGTGCTACGTGGGCTATCCAATTAATCTAGCCCTGTTGTCTACCTCGCACTACGCCGGTCGTACAATCAATCTATCCCTTGTCCTCTCCACAAAGAAAAGAAATAAAGAAATCGATTGAATCCCGAAGGAACAGTTTCGAAGAGCCTCATAGAGGCGAGCCCCACAGGGAAAACCTTCCCAATCCCAATCCTTTATGGTGGAGGTTCTTTCGCTTTGACATAGAGGAGGAGTAAAAAAGGGAGGGAAGACCGGGAAGACCCACTGAATCAATTTTCGATAAGGGAAGAAGGAAGCGAAGTCTTCGATAAGCTGTGGAAGTACTACCAAGGTGCAAGCCCCAATGAAAGGGAAAACCCAATTAAAAAAAGAGGGAGGAAATAATTCATGAAAGACTCAATTACTCAGAGGAAAGACTCATCTCATCCAAGCGACAACTCACTTCCGCTCGTAGCCAATCCAAGTCACAATTTGCTTCCTAGTCCAAAAATTCTATTCATTTCCTAGTCCAAAAATCCCATAAGCAAAGCCGGTCCCAAGCCTTCGAAAATCCTATCCATAAGCCAAGCCTTTGATCTATCCCTAGCCAGGTGGAAGTAGCTAGTGGAAGTACTACCAGTCAAAGGAGTAGCCAAGTAGAAGTACTACCAGTTGAAGGAGTACCAGTGGAAGTCGACTTATTCATTTTAAATAAGAGAATATAGCAAGATTTATGCAGTACTTAGCTCCACAGGAGATAGCCGTCCATCAAGGAAGTTAAGCCTTCAATAAGGGTTTCCTTTTTCCCCAGTACATCAATCCCAAGCCTTCAATTTTTCTAAGCCTTTGAGTAAGCCTTCACTCAAGGAGATAGCAAGCGTTCGAGTTTCCCGAGGAGATAGCAAGTGAAAATATCTAATCCAAAAGTAAGGCTTCGCCTTCTTATATGATGTGAAGAGTGGTGCTTTTCCTTCCCTTATAAGTCTAATCTATCTATCTGATAATCTCAGTTACGCCTCCTCTATCAATCTCTTTATGCAACACTTATCTCCGTAGGAGATCTCGAGGGGGACTTTTTTATTTATTTAATTGACTTCACATCTGTATAGTTAAGAAGGAGAAGAAGGTCACTAATGAGTCTGTTGTTTCTATGAGATGCTCACTTTCTCTCCTAGTGTACCTATTCATTTCAAGTAGATGATCGATTTTCTAATAAGCAAGGTACCAATATGATGAGAAGCTAGGTACCTATTTATCAAGTAGTAGGTGCCTTTACTATGATATGATCCTGTTAAAACCCCAGATCCTTCCTCTAAATGAGTGGGTTTCACACCTCGACCCAAGATCGATGGCCAATATTCCCAGTAGTTTAGTACATATCTTATTGACCAACACCCTGGAACAAGACTTGATGGACCACACTCTGACTCCTTTGTACACTCATTTACCAATATACCGAATCTAGACCTTTGAGCACCACCCAGATTCCTCTCCTTACACTCATTGGATAAACCTAGACCAAGACCGGATGACCATCACCCCCACCCCACTCAACCTCCCTGGACTAAGTAAAAATATTAGTACGATATTGCTTCACACCTCACGGTGCTTACACCTACCACCTATCGAAGTGATGTTCTTTCACCTCGTATGAGAACTTGTCTAGAGAAGGATTTCCCACTTAGATGCTTTCAGCAGTTCTTCCATACCAACTTGGCTTCCCAGCGCTACTAGGCATGACAACTGGTACACCATAGGTTGGCCCAACCCAGTCCTCTCACATTAGGGTTGGCTCCTCCCAATTCTCCCTTCAACACCAGTGATAGATAGGAACTGAATTGTCTCACGACGTTCTAAACCCAACTCGCGTACCACTTTCATCGGTGAACAACCAAACCCTTGGGACCTTCTTCAACCCCAAGATGTGATGAGTCAACATCGAGGTGCCAAATGAATCCTTCGATAAGATCTCTTGGGAGTCATCAGCCTGTTATCCCCGGTGTACCTTTGATCCGTTGAGCGAGAGCCCTTCCACGCGGGACTCCCATAGCACTATGGCCGACTTTCATCTCTGTTCGACCAGTGAGTCTCACAATCAGGAAGGCCTAGACCATTACACTTTCTTATAGAAAGCGCCTACCTTCGCACAATTTCGTTACTCTTTAGGAGGCATGCACCCCAGATAAACTACCCACCTTGCAGTGTCCCGCCCTGAGAATCAATCTAGAGAAAGAAGCAGTTACGCATCCTTAGACGAAAGAGTGGTATTCCAGGATTGATAGTTCCCCACCTCCCACCTATCCCACACATTCGTAAGAGGTTGTCACTGCGAAGCTATAGTCAAGGTGCACGGGGTATTACCGTCTAGCCGTTGGTACTCCGCATCTTCATGAAGAATTCAATTTCACTGGGTCCATGTCAGAGACAGCGGGGTATTCGTTACACCATTCGTGTAGGTCGCTACTTATGCGACAAGGAATTTCTCTACCTTAGGACAGTTAGAGTTACTGTCATCATTTACCGAGGCTTCCATTCGAATCTTATCACGCTTCTCCTTCCAACCTTCCATCACCAGGCAGGTGTCAGACTCTATACATTGTGTTACCACTTGGTAGAGTCCTATGTTTTTAATAAACAGTCGCTACCCCCTGGTATGTGCCGCTTTCCCAACCCAAAGATAGGAGGGAGAGCACCCCTTATCTCGAACTTACGGGGTCATTTTGCCGATTTCCTTCAACATGGTTCTCTCAAGCACCCTAGTATACTCTACTTGTTCACCCGTGTCGGTTTGGAGTACGGTTAGTTCACCAGGAGGATCACCCTCCCAATTCAAAATTTTTCCTTGGAAGTTGAAACCCTAACAAAAGTGCGCTTTTTCATTCATTCAATTTGGTTGGCAGGAAAATCCAACTCTCATCCAATTCACTTCAATAGACACGCATGGTTCAGTATTCAGGGCAACTTCGTCACTTTTGTGTACCCATCGGACGAAAGCCCTTTCGGGGGTTCCTTAGGGACCGATTCACTCTGCGTAGATTGATTGAACGCAGAAACCATGGAACTGGCAGGCAATCATGTTTTTCACATGATTCATCGTTACTCATGTCAGCATTCTCACTTCTGATATCTCCAGGTGTTGTCCCTTCCCCGATTGACAGAACGTCCCTCTATTGACACTTGGTTGGCGCCTCGCTTANTTCCTTGGAAGTTGAAACCCTAACAAAAGTGCGCTTTTTCATTCATTCAATTTGGTTGGCAGGAAAATCCAACTCTCATCCAATTCACTTCAACAGACACGCATGGTTCAGTATTCAGGGCAACTTCGTCACTTTTGTGTACCCATCGGACGAAAGCCCTTTCGGGGGTTCCTTAGGGACCGATTCACTCTGCGTAGATTGACTGAACGCAGAAACCATGGAACTGGCAGACAATCATGTTTTTCACATGATTCATCGTTACTCATGTCAGCATTCTCACTTCTGATATCTCCAGGTGTTGTCCCTTCCCCGATTGACAGAACGTCCCTCTATTGACACTTGGTTGGCGCCTCGCTTACTCGCCCTCCTCTCCCTTTGGTCAAGACGATCTAAACGCTCTCTTCACCCTCATTCTTCGAGTGAGAAATAAATAACCTTGGGTCTTTAGAGGCTGCTTAACGCTTCCAAGGTCTCGTAGCTTTGGTGAATCACTTGAGCACCGATACATTTTCGGTGCCATGGAGCTAGACCAGTGAGCTATTACGCTTTCTTCGAAGGATGGCTACTTCCAAGCCCACCTCCTGGTTGTCATCGCTCGATCACTTCCTTTTCCACTAAGCGATTTCTTAGGGACCTTAGCRTAYGATMTGGGMTGTTTCCCTCTCAACTCTAGATCTTAGCACCCAAAGTCTGTCTGTACGATTGATTAAGCCTGTACTCGAAGTTTCCTTGGGGTTGGTAAAGCTTTGGGCCACCCTAGCCCATTGAGTGCTCTACCTCAGGCCATATTATACACATGCTCTACTGAAATAGATTTCGCGGAAAACCAGCTATATCCAATCTTGGTTGGCCTTTCACCCCTAGCCACAAGTCATCCCCGTAAAACCAATCCAAATTCATGAAACCAGCCCCATTCCCCTCCTTCGTCGGGAAAGCAATAAATCCCTGAATTACTTATTTGGTGTGGGGGCAGCGGGAAAGAGATAAATTCCTCTCCCCTACCCCTAACCCCCACCCTTTGGTTTAGCCTGCTTGCACTTCCTCATCCTCCCTATGGTCGGATGAGAGAGAAATCCCTTGCCTGATCTATTGCGGGCAAGCAATAAATTCTTGTAGATTATTCTTTTTTCAGAGCCAGTTGACTAAGAACCAATTCCAGTTGTCGTTGTACTAGTTTCATATCCAAACAGTAAGATGCCCACATGCCACCACCCACCCACACATCACTGATGCAGCGATTTCCATTGATAGATCAACAAGCAAATACTAGAAGCAAAACATCAATTATTAGTAGTTTAAGCCCCCACTCCTATGACATCTAAAGTCCCCACCTAAGGTAGCATCACCAATTGAAGCAGATCCATCTAAAGTCCCCACCAAGATAACAGGCAGAGGTCGTAGTGCAAGTGTGATTCAACCAAATAAGAATATCAATGATCCCCCTCACTACGCTTGGAAGTGCACCTTTTCTTTTCACTGCTTATGCCCTAACTGGGCTTTTCCGGAAGCAAAGAATGCATCGTCTATATGGGTGTACAAATCGATCTATGATCTACGCGAACCACTTACATTTTCACCTAGGACTTACACTAGATATTCACTACATGCGGCGGGCACAACTTATTATACAATGAGCCTAGCTCCTAGTCTCCACCCATGCCTTTCTTTCTACTGCTCCTACCATGGGGATGTAACTTTGCCCTGAGCATAGGATTGGCATGGGAAGGGTCCCGGAGCATGGGGTCTGGGGTGTGATTTCTTCGTGATAGATGCTTATAAAAGAGTGTATGAGCTATGTTCATTCGGTTTGTGCTCTTCTCGATTGATTTTTTCTTTCTACTGTTCTTGTATTTCCTTTCTTGATCTGCACTCCCTATGTACCTTATTTTATCTTTTCCCAAGGATGTGCCAGGATGTGTTTCTTTTATTCCCGACCTATGTGTGTTCTAACTTATCTGGAATGTACGCCCCATCCTTTATCATGCTCTAGAGGGCATTCAAAAACCTATGATGAGACCAGTGTGCATATGTGTTGGAACCGTCTCATTGCCTATTTTTTCTTCTTCTGGAGCCACTAATGGGCGGGCTATGGCATATGGACCTGTGAACTGGTTAAACTGAGTTTGTTCTCTCACAGGGTTGTTAAAGATCGCTTGAATGTCTTCAAATGGCTCATGTAAAGGAGAATTAGTGTTGTTCATCCTAGGCCTTTGAGGAGGTGGCTCCACACTGTCTGGAGAAAGACCATGGGCCCTTCTAGACTAGCAAAGAAGTGGGTTAGTCACTTTTCATCTTTGATTCAAAAGCAACAAGACACAGACAACTTAAGGCCAACTAACAAGCAATCAAATAGCACCCAACTAAAAGTTCCTAAGATGTATGTGTCAATAAGCAGACTTACCCTTCTAAAGCTCAGTCCAGGGTGGTTAGCACCTGAATCCAATATAGTGAAGAGTTGATCAAGAAATTCTTCTGGAAGTTGGCTTGGGATGATTAGGGCCCAAGACTAGCTAACAGAGGTGAAGGATAAAATTTCAGTAACCCTCTCAGAACATTCACCCAAGGTGTAAGTACCCTTGTGAAGACAGATGCCCTCTAAGGTAGCTTAAATGAAGATCATGTGGTTGTCTCAAGTACTACAAGCACTTCCCACTTGTAGTCACCTAGGCCAAGAATCCTAGGAAAAGAAACTATGCTTACCACTTCATGATCAATAACCAGGAATAACAGTTGTGGGTAAAGACTATGCGTATGGGCTGGGAATGTAGGACTTAAGTCCTTGACCTGAAGCTTCAGAGAGAAATGGTGGCACCCCGAGGACTGCCACTTCACCTAGAACCCCTGTACATGTGATAATCCCACTAAACAAGTGAAGAGGGGATATAAACCCCACTTGCCTGCTTGCTTTCTTTAATGTGTTACTGTCTGTCCAAAGTGACTGTCTCAGGTTACTATCTCAGTCGGTATAAGTTAGTCAATTCCATCAATTGGTTGGTCTTCCTTCCCTGTAGTTGGGCTAAAATATACATAGACTTTGATAGAGTGGTTTCATCTCTTATCTCTCTAGTTACTTTATTATACGTAATTACGTATATAATAGCAGAAATGCATAATTACATAGCAAAAAACACATATTTTTTTGTGCTGAAATTGCGGCTGATCATTACCCCGAATAACCAGCATGAATCAACTATCTTACTCCAGTCGAGTACAGGGACCACCCAAAACTGACTTGCCCATACAACTTTCTAGAAAAAACCCCTAGGCCAAGGATTGATGGTCACTTATCAATCTAATGAGTGCTTGATCGGGTGAGGGAAAGGTTCAAGTAAGGGAGGTGAGAGAAAGAAGGTTGCATATGGAGGGCTCACACTTACTTATCCAACTCTTTCTTGGGGCAAGGGGAACGGGAGCAAGGGGGGCAAAATTAGACCAGATGTGCTCCTACGGTTTCTTTCTATATTTTCATGGCACCCAGGACAAGGGAGAAGAAGGGAAAACCTCTGTGAGGCCACACGAGGGTGAGCATACCCCACAACAAGGGGTAAAGTGTAGACCCATAGTTGGGCTGACAGGAGGGATTTCCCTTATAATCCCATAGTCAAAGGGTGTGCTAGTGTACAATTCAAGACAAAATCTTAAATTCCTTCTTTCCTCCTCTTTTATCCCACACTTTCCTCTTCTTTTAGCCCACCATTACCTCCACTTTTATCCCACCATTGCTTATTCTTTTAACCCACAATTCTTGATTGGTCAACTGCGTTTTTTTGGCTTAAATTATTAATTGAACCAATCCTCCAGCTATGCTTTTGGCTCTGCTCTTCCAGCTTCAAATCTCTTCCTCAAGAATTGAATACGGATGCTCCCTTTAAACGAATCCTCCAGCTGCGCTTTCAGCTCCCCTTCAATTTTTCTTATTGGAGTTGGTATTATCTTATAAAGGCAAGTCATGCGGCAAGCTCCTCAGAACTTGTTGAAGTTGGTCAAGGCTCACACTTCCGTATATGCTTGCATGAACATGCAATGTTTCAAGGAAAGCTCTCCTTCTTAAAGTCTTTCTTTCAAGGGCAAGGGCTCACATAAGAGAGGATAAATTAGTTGTTCTTCTTCAAGACAAGAAACTATCTCTTTTCCCCTCAATTCAAATCTCATAGGCTCACACTTCCTTAGGCTCACACTTCCTTTAGCTAATCATATGTTTCCTTAGGGATTTCTTAACAAAAAATTCAATATGACCTCTAATGTATCAACACCTTATGGGGAGTTTAAAGTGGCAATGAAACGCATGAAAATGGGTTTGAATGCTACGATCACCCTTGAGACACCATCGTCTTTGGAAGAAGGTTGGTTGTTCTTCCTCAGCATACCTTCCTATCTTCTCTGTTGGCAAGCAGGTAAAAGCGTTAAAGGTCAAAGAACTTCATGAGCCCTTATATATATATATATATATATATATATACTTCGCCATTCCATTCAAAGATAGTTACCGATGAATTTCACTATCCGCCTATAACTGTATGAGTTTTCGATGAATTGAGGGCCTTAGATAGATGGAGGAATCATGAGATTGAACCGACTGCTAGTGAAGTGGGAAATGCCTTGCCATGAGACTGGCTTTTATTACGTAACACATTTCAGTAAATGCGACATACAAGGATAATTATAGCTTCAGTAAATGCAACATAATAGACTAATTATATCTTTGGTAAATGCAACATATAAGTCTAATTATAGGTTGTAATATAAGTAATGACGCAGAGCCATGCAGATCCATTCGGTTGTCCAAGGAGAGCGCTTGCCCGACCTAACGAAGGACTTAGATTGATGGATTTACCTTCATGGATCGCCAAATAATTGCAAGTGGAAAGTCTCAGTCTCGATTCAAGGTCAATATCTATCGGCCCATCAATCAAAAAAGAACTTTGAGGTGCCATATAGGTCGCACCTCCGAGAGGTTGTGGGCCTTAGAGGTATTAGGAAGGCCTCCTATAGATATCGATCATTGTAACGTGAGCCATAGAACTAAGTATTACGTGAGCCAAAGAGAGAGGTATGTTATTAGGAGTTGTTATCCATTCGATAAAGGAAATTTCTTCCCAAGAAAGGAGAAAGGTCTACCCAGGAAAGGTGGGCCCAATCGTACCCGTATAAGTCATATTAATTAGAAGCCCATGGCCTCCCTATCTGAGTTAGTTTCTTGGTTAAAGTCTTAGTCTCCTTCCCTTAAAGTATATGTCACCAGGAATTATCTTGGAATTTGTATCCTTAACTCGATCTTCTGCTCATTATATATAAGGAAGTTCATTAAGGGGGAAGGCAGGTCATTCTCGAGAGGTATTCACGTTAGGGACAGGGAGTTCGATCACTTCGATCTTCACTTAGAGGCATATTGATTCTCACCAACCAATGATAATCAGAGAGTGTGGGA
>JASDQU010945922.1:2871-15349 GCA_032191745.1 Picea mariana
CTTCACCTACACGAATTCCATGGCAGTAGTAACAGAATGGCTCAGTCTGAGCTCGATCCACCATTGCAGTTTGGGTTAAAATTTGAGTAAGTCCACCGTTGTCTCTTACCAGCATGAGAACCCTTCAGTTTTGCATACTGTTGAAATTATCCTTCATTAAACTTTTGATTAACTCTACAATAGACCTGGGGGATTACAGTTGTCCTACGTTTTTATTGATCTTCTCCTTTCGAAAATTTGGACCCCTTTTTATTTGAATTTAATGTAGCGATCTCCCTGGTCGATACCACCCTTAGAGTCTGGCCAGTAAAAGCACATGGGGTGGAAGGGGGATTGTCGTCAGCAGGAGTCGACTTCGTTCCAGTGTTGGTCGCGTTTTTTTTGGTGCACTGGCCTGCGTTAAGGTGTGGTTAGGGTTGAATCTTGTCTTTTAAATGAGTTCTTACTCCGTCTAATATATGTCTATTATTGCATTTTGTTACTCTATAAACCCTTCACAATGACTTATAGTTATATGCCTAAAATCTTGGTTCAAACTACACCCTTCAAGGCGAGTTTAATAAATAAAAAGCTATGGCAGAGTTACGTATTCAATTGAGTTAATTTATTATGGTAAGCAACGAATAATTTTTAACGTTGTAATGAGAGGTCCCTTGATTTATTGATTCTCAGCCGTTAGCATCTTCTCAAACTCTACAGGAATTTTTACTGTCAAATTGCTGCCAACTAGTCATTTCCTCGTTTTGATAAATCTTTGTTCATTATCATTGCACCCTAGGTCATTAATTCTTATTGCCAATTACTGCCCGATAGCCTTATGCCCCGTCATGATAAATCACTGCTATTTAGCATTTGTCCCAGGGTCATTAATTTTTACTACCAACATTTACTGCCAGATAGTCATATTCCTCGTTATGGTAAATCATTGTTATCCATCATTCGTTCCTGGGTCAAATAAATTTTACTGCCAGACTGTTATTTACCTCATTGGTATAAATCGTTAATACTCATGGCGTTTTATGCTGTCTCAAAAAGTCGGTTAATCATGCTGTCCCATTTAAAGCATGGGTTTATTTTTGTTGAATTCTTGGGGTTATGGTGCTGGTCGAATTACCGGCCAGATAATGCGGTTGAATTCAATACTGGCCCTACCACAGTTTAGGTCTTGGGACAATTTAGTGTTTTAATTACACTGGCATTTGTTGTTGCAATATTAATATCCTTTAATTTAATCATTAATGGAATTGTCGATACTAGTGGAGTTGCAATGTTAAGTATGTGTTAGTTGCAGTGTTAATATTATTTAATGAAAATGTTAATTCTAGTCGAATCGCAATGGTAAGTAATAGTTTAAATGAAATAGTAATATTATTACCTGAATGTTAATGTTGGCAGAATTGCAATGATAAGTAATAGTTTAAATGCAATAGTAATATTATTAATTGAACGTTACTTTGGTAGAATGGCAATGATAAGTAATAGTTTAAATGCAATAGTAATATTATTAACTGAATGTTAATGTTGGTAGAATCGCAATGATAAGTAATAGTTTAAATGAAATAGTAATATTATTAATTGAATGTTAATGTTGGTAGAATTGCAATGATAAGTAATAGTTAAATGCAATAGGAATATTATTAATTGAATGTTACTGTTGGTAGAATGGCAATGATAAGTAATAGTTTAAATGCAATAGTAATATTATTAACTGAATGTTAATGTTGGTAGAATCGCAATGATAAGTAATAGTTTAAATGAAATAGTAATATTATTAATTGAATGTTAATGTTGGCAGAATTGCAATGATAAGTAATAGTTAAATGCAATAGGAATATTATTAATTGAATGTTACTGTTGGTAGAATGGCAATGATAAGTAATAGTTTAAATGCAATAGTAATATTATTAATTGAATGTTAATGTTGGTAGAATTGCAATGATAAATAATTGTTTAATTGCAATAGTAATATTATTAATTGACGTGTTAATGCGGGTTGAATTGCAAGGTTGAGTAATTGTATAATTGCAATGTTAATGAGGATGCTTAAGTGGCAATGTTAATATTTGTTAAATGAATGTTTGTGACGATGATTAGATCGCAAGGTTATTATTGGCTTAATTTGAAATGTTTATGAAGATGTCGAATTGCGATGTCAAGATTGTTTAAATGGAAATTATTGGTTGTGCCTTAGGATAAAGTCTTGTCGGTTAATGATAAGTAATGGAACAATTGGTCTTGATTGATGTCTTGGGGTCTCAATAGTGGATGGTCAATTTGAGTCCTCCTAACTTGTGTCTCCCGTAGAGGTCATGATTGTCCCTGATTTTGTAGTACCTGNTTGTTTAAATGGAAATTATTGGTTGTGCCTTAGGATAAAGTCTTGTCGGTTAATGATAAGTAATGGAACAATTGGTCTTGATTGATGTCTTCGGGTCTCAATAGTGGATGGTCAATTTGAGTCCTCCTAACTTGCGTCTCCCGTAGAGGTCATGATTGTCCCTGATTTTGTAGTACCTGGTGGTATTGTATCGCGTAGTAGGTTCGAGTCGGGCGGTATATAGACACCTCTTGTAGCTTAGTATTTGTGTCTGTGTGTAATCTGGTGGACGGAATCCAGTGCCGTATCAAGAGTCTCAGGCTGTTTAAAGGCACAGTTCCACTCTGCGACTCTACTGTTGGATTCCTTCATTCTGTGACATTACTGTGCCAATCCCCTGGTGTCTTTTTTGCTTACAGCTGCTAGTCGCACGCCTTATGTCCAGGGGTGTTCATTTTTGTTGTCACTGTGATTTGTCGGGTCATCTTGATTGTGTTCGTCTTACTAGTGTCTTGTTGGTTCGAGTGGTGACGTAGAGTCGAGGGGGTTGTTTCTTCTACACGCGCGCACACACTTTAACAAACAAAAAAAAAAATTTGCACCGGTTGACAGAGTAGTTGTCCTTAACTAAAGGAGGGTTGTTACAGACTCCCATAATTTTACATACAACCATAAACCAATCAATGAGTGACACGTGGCGCCCACGGATTGGGCCACGTGTCCTCATACCATTTTCCACCAAAGGACATGTGTCACTTCTCGATTCGACAACTATCAACCAATCAGATGTTTCCACATCATCCATACGGTCTGTATGGTCCTGCCACGTCAGACTGTACGGACTGTACAGTCAACACCAAAATTTTGCCTGTTTGACTTTCTGAATAGATCACGATATCTCTCGCTCCCGACGTCCGTTTGAGATGAAACAAATTGTGTTGGGTTCATGATGATGAGGGCTACACTCTCGTTTGTTTTGAGTCAATTCTGAGAATGTTGATTTTTGAGCTAAAATTTGACCCCTGGTCTAGATTTTGATCAGGCTTGGACTCATGGAGTTACTTCTTTGTATGCTTTGAGATCGATCTAGATTAAATGGAGAGACATCGGATCCCTTGTATATTTGAATGAGGGAACGTGTGCAGGTTGATCTCCATGCAGCGAGTATTTTCCTGCAGGTTTCAAATTATCATCATATTGCAATTTCCAGATCCAATCTCTTATGTTGGTATCTGAACATCTCCTTCTAGCTATGCGTACACATGGTGGAGGTTGTTGCAGATCCTTGTTTTTCTAGTTAATGTATCACTGTTATTTGCTCATTATTTCTCAACCAAAGTCTTCTTGAAATCGTAGATCGTTGTTACTTGATAAATAAATCAATCATTGTCTTGAGCGTGGATCAGAGGCAGATTGCATGATTGTTTGATCAGGAGTTGCTCACCTTGGTAGCTTGATCTCTATAATACTAATGCCCTGGACTTTGATGGAGGTTTAACACACCATTAAAGTTTACAAGAAATATATTTTAGGGTAATATCCAACGCAACAATTTGATAGTACACCTCAGTGTGCTCGTATTGAAAAAGAGATCACTAAAAAAAAATCATGTGGAATTATGGCATGTTAAAATCATGGGAAGCTATAGGTATGCCATCCATATGATATATGGATCATTATCACACCTTCATTCTGAGATTCATCGCTAGGTAATCCTCAAAGACATCCGAAGGAACCCACTCTGTATTTGTGCAACAATATTGATCAAAGTCATCTTGGAGACAGACTGCACAGAACCATGCTTGAGATTGGTCATGACCTACACCCGCGACAGAATTGGATCGCCTCCTCTCACATTTTGGCCTCATATAGTGACATCAGTAGCAGTGGTTGGGGAATCTCTAGTTTAGCGTGGGTGCCTAAGAAACGAGCTATTGGTTTGTATTCTCTCACATACAGTTAGAAACAACAGATATGGACAACCAAAAATAAAATATTTTCCAATACTACAGATTAGAGATACTTGGAAGTTTGCTAATGTGATTGATTTTGATTACGAACAAATATTTATGTTTCATACGAATTGTTACTGATATTGTAACGCAGAGGAGGCAGATGAGATCATGCTTGAGAAGCTAAAATTTCTTTGGCATGCCAAGAGTAGCCATCATCCATCAACCTAGATTCTGAATCACTCATGAAAAACTACCATGAAGACAAAATATAGTGCATGATCTACAATTCCATTCACGAGTACAGATCCACCCAAATCACAAAATGTTGATGTTAGATCACTTGAATTGCTCACTTGTTAGAAAATTGTTGGTGTAGAAGAACTAAAGTACAATATGATTTATAAAAACTCAGAAACATCACAGAAAATAGCTTACAATCCTCATATATTATTGAAACAAGATTGCATTACCATCAAAACAAAGTTGATACATCGATGTCCTTTCTAGAAGTTGAGTAGCTGATAACAAATCTCAAACCTCTTTCATCTATGATGTAGCTTGTGTGCTAATTGCTCCTCTTTGGCTGCATGCTCTCGTTTCACCTCATCTTCCATGGTGAAACTACGAGACCTAAAACTACCAAACCCTTAAGACCATAAGAGCTTTGATACCAATTGATAAAACATAAACAAGAATAACAACATGGCGGAAAAGGCTCACTAGCCAACACTAAATGTATTCACTCCAATGTTATATATTTATAGTACAATGGGTGATGCTGCCTCATAGAGAGATTTGCTCTAGATCCTAAAATCATGCACGATGACTAGGCTAGGCAATCATAACTAACTCATTAGTCATCACTTGAGGATATATTACTAATATTCTAAATCAATAATACAAATATAGGTGACAATTTAGACTTAGTGATTGGTAAAGGTAAGCCATAGGCTAACAATTTTTTCTGTTGGCGGTCCCATAGAATCCAGATGTGCATAATGGTTTTGTGTCAAAGTCACCACAATGGGATTTCACTTTTTTTAGAGTTAAAATATTGATTCTCTAGGAATATTCTAATCTATTAACACGACTGACTAAGATCATTTTGATCCTTACACTTACAATCATTTACTTTATTTTGGTCTCAGTTTTGTGTTGCAAAAGGCCCAATTTTGTTTGCACATCTTATTCAGAAACACCATTTTATCAACACTTCTAAATGTCATGCTATTGAAATGATCTTATATATTTGACTTTACTATTCCAACAGTCATTACTTGAATGTATTAATCTAGAATTGATTTATCCACATTATGGATGTAACTAGGTTATAAAGGAAAATATTGGCATGAACAATATTTTTAGGTTAAAAAGGAAATATTTTGTACATCTATCTACTACACATTGTAATCATAATCTCCCATAAATACAAATGAATAAATTTCTAATAGAGGTGATATCTTCGTGTGGGAAATCTAGAGTAAAGTAAAAATAATTATCAAAAGAGTTAGGGATGAGATTTGTGATATTGATTTTAATGAATATGCTTATTTTAAACATTATAACACTTGTCAAAACCCTGGTCCAATTAAACCTTGGAAACGTAGTGACTAAAAATGAAAATGTCAATGCAAAAAATGCAAGTGTTTGAAGGAAGAAAGCGTTTTGATATCAATAACTGAAAAACATTGTAAAAAACATAGCCACATATTAAAGGGGAATGCATATTATTCGGTGGTAAGATGACCCATGAAAGGTTTTTCTATTTGTTTTTCTAGGATGTATATATGTGGGTGATCACATGAAGTTCATGGTAAAAAAGTGGAAATGGGGTGCAAAAGAATGTTCACACACATGATTGCACATGTGTTCTTAACATGCAAGCATTCCTAATCCTATATCATTGGTTCTCCCCAAACTACCATGAAAAATTTGCAACTCATATTTTTTGGGAACATGCATGTGTTTTGGAGAAAGATCATGCACACATGAACGTTCTTGAGTAGGAGAGCACATGTTATTTAGAATGCAGAAACATTCATAAGAAAGAGTCCACAAACATCATAATTCATGTGTTTGTTCCGGTTACAATGTCCAAGGCCCCAAGACACATATCTGATGCTCATAAATGTTAATGGTACCGATATACCTAGTTACAAGAAAATGATACCCTTGAGAGGTCATTTGTTGTGCTTCAAGGTGTCATTATTGGCCCTAGAATCCTAGAATATTCTTATACCGAACCCTTGGGTTTGATCCCCTAACCATATCCAAGGTCTAAAGACTCATACTTAATGTTCAAAACTTCATAATGCTAAGTATTCTCATCCTTAGACCAAGGATACCCCAGAAATGTCATTGGTGGTGGTTCTACATGTTTTCAGCTGGAGATGCCTAGAAGATTCCTTTAGGACTGTTGATTAATTGGGTTGGTTTTCATTAATGTCAACCCTTGAAGAAAGTCCAATAGCGAACTCTGGTAGCACAATGGTTTGGGTAATGGACCCAAGTTTGTTTGATGGATAATGGTATGAGTTTTAATATATTTGTAGGTAAGAATATTCTATATGGATAGTACATGTCATGCCATTTTCGGTATTATGTGGAATGTCACATAACTCCTCGGGTTACAGAGTTATGGTCATGTGAAGTTGGAGAACCCTCATGAGTCATCTAGAAGCCCCAAAAGGTCAAAGTAGTCAAAGTGGTTGCAAAGAATAAATTATTAAATAATAAAGTGAAGTGATGAATGTATTATAAGTCAAAGTGGATACAAAATAAATGATTTAAATAATAAATTTAATTGAGAAATTACTTAGTGGACAAGTGATTAGAAGTGGGTTAGCCCTAAAATAAGGAAAGTGGGTTAGAATGGTTAGAAGTTAATTTAAATAATAAAGTGAAATGATGAGTGTACTATAAGTCAAATTAGATACAAAACAAATTATTTGAATAATAAAGTTAATGGATAAATTACTAAGTGTACATGTGGTTAGAAGTGGGTTAGACCTAAAATAAAGAAAGTGGGTTAATATGGCTAGAAGGTAACCCCTTGAGGAAGCTACATGAAAGTATAAATAAGAGTCAAGGGTCTCTCATTTTTAATTAAACTTGAGAATATTCAATATATACAAGTGACTTAGGTAACCAAAGTATATCTAAGCAAAATTTCAGAGGGAAGGTGAGGTAAAGAAGGCCGAAATTCAAGGGAGGATAAATTATGTTGATGATGCTTCTAAGGTATGATATTTATAGGTCATCTCACCATTTTCGCAATAAATTTTTTTATCGAATGATTCATACCATGAAATTAGGAGGTCATTGAGAAAACATATCCAAGTAGCTGTGATACCAATTTCATCTTGTGGGTCATTTTATTTTGGGAGTTACACTCCATGGAAAATAAGGTTTGTGGCTAGTCCTGAAACTAGTTTAAAACAAGTGTTTCAGGTAAAAACATCATAACTTCTACATAACAGATCCAAATTCAGTAAGACAAAATGTATTAGTTAGAGTATGATTTGTAGTGTTCTGTGTACAATGTTCATATTCATACAACAAATATTCTATGTGGGGAGCGCTATACAAGTTCTCTCTCTAGAATAAGCCAGAATTCAATAAGGCATGCCATTTTTACTATAACTCCTTTTCTGAGAGGATCCAAGTAGTGAAACCTGGAAGAATTTCATAATCCAAACTGAAGAACATTGTATACTATTTTCAGATATTTATTCATTACAGGTACATAGTTATGATTATTGCAAGTTAGGGTTGTTGACTAATCCAAAATTCGTCATGTGAGTCTAAAGTAAAGTTTGATGAAAATGATAGTGTCTTGTTGTTAAAGTTAAAGAAGGTTTGCAGGTATGTGATCATATGCACCATTTCTATTACAGAGTTACAAATCAGATTTGGATGATAAAATTGATTAGGGATTTTGGTTGAGGTACATATTGGGTACATGGTTGAGACAAGTAGTTGATGAGTTGGAACATATGTGAGGTGTATAGTTGATGATGTTGGTACATTTTGATGAGTCATAGTTTATGTGTATTTGATGCATGATTGGTACATATTTGGCGCATGGTTGATGCACTCGTTGATGGTACAAGTTGAGGTACAGTTTGGTGCATGATTGTTGCACTTGTTTATGGTACATGTTGATTACAGGTTGTTTGGACAGGTTATTTGTACAGGTTTGATGCATGGTTGATGCATTTGTTTATGGTACAGGTTGAGGTATAGGTTGATGTATGGTACATGTTGGCACATTTTATTGGTATAGATTGTTACAGGTTGATTACTTGTTGATTATAGGTTGATTGGTACATGTTTAGAACAATATATCTCATAGTGATCATGTGATAGTGATTCCATCATTCTACTTCTACGTCAGGGTGGTAGGATGGTGCAAGGATAGGTGGTTTTTTCCACCTTCCAGTTGTAGCCGGAGAAAATAGGGTGTTATAGCCTCCTTTTGGTTGTATCCAGAGAATTGGGGAGTTACAGATTTCCTCAGGTTGTATCATGAGAAACTAGCGGGTTGCAGCCTCCTTTTGGTTGTAGCCATAGAATTCGGGATTTGGAGCTTCCTTCAGGTTGTAGTCTTAGAAATTAGGGGGTTTTTGATCTAGGTGGATATTGGTGGTCACCCACCTTTTCTAACTGGCTCAAAACAGTTTTCTGGCAAATTTGTCAATTTACTATTTTTAGCAGTTTTTAACTTCCAGGGCCATTTTGAGGGTCGAAATGAAGGTTTTTAGAGATAGAGGTTCACAATGATGTCCAAAGGCATTCTTGAGCCCCCAAAATGAATCTCCTCGATTATACCTTTCCAACAAGCTATCATACGCCTAAAACGGAGATCGTATGCAAAAGTTACGACCCCGAGAAGTTGATGTACTAACTTACCCAAACAGGGCCCACACGAATTTTGGCGCTTCATCTCCTAGGGTTAGGTTTTTGGATGTCTAGGAATTTTTTCATTTCTTTTTATTGTAAAAAGGCCTTTAGAGCCTTATTTTCATCATCTTCTTGGTAATGCGAGTAACCGTCACATCTCTTCTCATAGATAAGCTACCACTATTCTATCGACTCTTTCACTTTGTATTTTACAGTCTCTATACATTTATTTCATTAATATAAATTGTGTATTACTGTATATCTATGTTTATGGTTGAATGTCTAATATATTTATGTTATATTATTGAATATATGTGATATCTCTGTGCATTTCTTCATTATATCTCTGATCTCATTTTGTGCCGAAATTAATCTGAATCAGTGGTATCATAGCAGGTTGTTCTTGGTTGTTTTTTTTTGTGCATGTCCCCGACAAGGTTTGAGTATAGCAAGTTGGGTCTTGAGCTTGTCTCTGTTGAGGAAAATTACTCTCACACACCCAAGAAACCCTCAATGGCAAAAGAAAAGAAAAACGATGGAGAAGACGATCCTATATGTCTATTGCTTGAGCAAGCTCTCACGTGACAGAGGGATGAAACGATGGAGAATTTTTCCCACATCCTTCAATGCCTCTAGATAGAAATAGGAACATCTTCATAAAGAGGCCACTTTGGGGGAACCTTTCCTTTCGAGGTACAAGTTAATTTTGATATTCCTGTATTTGAAGGACAGATAGATGCAAAAGCCCTAGACAAATGGTTAAATCTGCTAGAAGGTTATTTCTCTGTTCACAAATTTTTCGACAAAGAAAAGATCACCTTCGCACTCCTGAAATCTCTCCCCCATGTCAAACATTGGTGGGAAACTTATTGGGATCAGAGTTCCATAGAGGAGTCTGAAATATATGGGGCCGATCCCACTTGGGATTTTTTTGTGGATGCGGTAAAGGAACAATATTACCCTATTGGAAACTATGAGGACTAGTACATGAGATGAACCACACTATGGCAAGAGAGGGGCCAAGAAGTTCCAGAGTTCACCAATACCTTCCATACCTTGTGCACCAAGATGGGTATCAAAGACTCCAAAGGAAATTTGGTTTTTAAATACCATGGGGCTCTACACAGATACATCCAAACTGAAATGGATTTTCTAGACATCTCATCACTCGGTGTTGCCTATCGATATGTTGTTAAAATTGAGCATAAATTTAAGCACTAGAACAAACGGGATTTTGGTTCTGCAAATCCACAACAACCAAAGTATGACAAAGATGTCCCTAACAAACAGTCTTCCAAAAACCAGTCCAAGCCACATGAAAAGAAGGGTCACGAGAAGACAAAGAAGGACACCAGAAAATGGTGCGATTTCGACAAAATCCCCTGGCACAACACCGATGAATGTCTCTCAAAATAGTCATTGGTGTGATATCAAAGACAAGGAGATGAACCTTGATTCAGAATCTAATTCTAAAAAAATTGGTAAAGGGCAGATCATTGATGTAGACCCCACTGCTATTGTCGTGACCGTAGCAATTCAACCAGAAGAACCAACAGATCCTGAAGAGGGGGAGCACCTTTTTCATTCACAGATGTGAGTGAAGGGGACCCCGCTACATTTTATTGTTGATAGCAAAAGGCAGAAGAACCTCATCTAAGTAGAGGTCATCAAACAATTAAGATGGTCAACAACACCACACCCATAGCCATACAACATCGAATGGCTTCACCAAGGACGAGATCTTCATGTCAGCCAACAATGTTGATTGTCATATGGCATCCAAACCTTAAAGGATGAGGTATTATATGATGTTTCCCCACTAGATGTCTGCGATGTTCTCTTAGGCCAACCATATATGTGGAAGCGCCACGTTGTTTATGAGTCTCAACCCCGCAGTGTCATTGTTTCTCAGGGGGGTCATCTCTACAGAATACCAGAGGTAGTTCCAACTACTGTTCCACCTAAAACGTGCCACAAGGTAGTATCTCATACTACAAAATTCATCTTCTTCACAATTCATTCAAAAGGGGAACAAAAAGACACTGCAACCACTACAGATTCGCCCCAAGAACCTTCTATCCAACAAAAGAAGGTCAACAAGGTGGAATCAAAGCACAAAGATTTCTTCTGCACACTGTCCTCTCATGTATCTTGACTTGTTGACAACCTCAGCCTCAACAGGTTCGTGACAGAATTCCACAAACTGAGTAGTGCGACGTCTCCAACAAGGCAAGCAACTCACCAAGATGCAGATTCAACAAACATTTTTCCCTCTCCCCCAGGGACTGAACGCAATGGATACCATTTCTTCCTAAGGAGGGAGGATTGATCTAGATGGATATTGGTGGCCATCCACCTTTTCTGACTGGCTCAAAATAGTTTTCTGGCAAATTTGGCAATTTATTAATTTTAGTAGTTTTAAACTTCTGGGGCCATTTTGAGGGCCCAAATGAAGGTTTTTTAAGATCGAGGTTCTCAATGATATCCAAAGGCATTATTGATCCCCCAAACTAAATCTCCTCGATGATACCTTTCCAACGAGCTATCATACGCCTAAAATGGAGATCGTATGCAAAAGTTACGGCCCCGGGAAGTTGATGTACTAACTTACCCAAATGGGGCCCACATGAATTTTGGCGCTTCATCCCCTAGGGTTAGGTTTTTGGATGTCTAGGACTTTTGGCATTCTTGTTCAAATCCTCATTGTAATCATCTTCTTGTGAATGTGAGTNTACCCAAATGGGGCCCACATGACTTTTGGCGCTTCATCCCCTAGGGTTAGGTTTTTGGATGTCTAGGACTTTTGGCATTCTTGTTCAAATCCTCATTGTAATCATCTTCTTGTGAATGTGAGTAGCCATCACATCTCTTCTCGGAGATAAGCTGCCACCATTCTATCGAGTCTTTCGCTCTGTATTTTATAGTCTCTGTACATTTATTTCATTAATAGAAATCATGTATTACTGTGTATCTATGTTTATGGTTGCATCTCTAATATATTTCCGTTATATTATTGAATATCTGCAATATCTCTGTGCATTTGTTTATTATATCTCCGATCTCATTTCGTGCTGAAAAATAATCCAGATTAGTTGAAACCTCCTTCCAGTTGTAGCTAGAAAAAAAAGGAAGTTGGTGCTTCCAATGAATGTAATTCTTAAAGACATATAATAAAAAACATTATGTGGTTTTTTCACGCTTTGGATTTCCACGTAAAAACACTAGTGTATTGTGTATGTGTATGATTTCTCATTTGTTCATTGTTTATTTACTATGCAACTATTGGACGATAATTCTACATTGA
>JASDQU010945922.1:23748-41390 GCA_032191745.1 Picea mariana
TCGTGGGTCCTTTCGAACTAGGTAATCGTTAACCTACAGTTCGAGCCACGGCAGGAGTGCTAATAGGCTGTGACAGGGCTGCTAACACACCTCTCCCTCAATCTCTCTGGAACTTGTGTGTGGCCCCTTTACTCCATATGTGAGTCTGGTCAGCAAGCTATCGTCAGCCTGCATCATCAACCATCATGTCAGATCATGTCAACAACATATCATGAAATCAATATCATATCATCAAAACCACACAATATCACTGTAAATGAAACAACTCAAACAACCCACTCCCTGACTCAATCCGGAGTCCAAGGGAGTTCCACCGATGCCTCTGCATCCTCAAGGTCCAAAACCCTGCACACTCAATGAAACTGAGTCAATAGAACCTGTATATAGCAATAGTAAAACATCTTGTTATCAATCATGACGCATCATCATCAAGGTTAAGTGGTTCATCATCATAAAAATACAGATCACTTGCGAGCAAGTGTCCCCAAAGAATAAGTTTTGTTAGTGCGCCAGAGCGGGATGTTACAAAATCATTCAAGATAACTTAACATAATCACAATCTTACTAAAGGGTGTGTAGCAAAAAATTGTTTGTAGAGCAGTCCACAGATCAAGTTACTCCACAAGCTTGGAAAAAAATTGTCTCCATCTCCATGTGAGTTTTATGGTATTTTTAGTCACATGGATATCACTGAATAATGAGTAATATCTCCCTAGGATCATACTAGTTATCCTAAATAGAAAAGGGGTAGACTTCTTTATGATTTTTCTAGATCTAGACTCACACACATAAATTCATAATCATCCTAAAGAGTGGGGAAGATTTGCATACCTTTCTTGAGGTGGTCCTTCATATTTCTTGGTTGTTGCAGTCCTGAAACTCTAGCTCCAAGATCCACAACCTACTTCCTATAAAAAAAAGACAATATAAACCTTCTTGTCTTCTATATTAAGGATTATAATCCTAGATCCAATCTACTTCTAATCAGATCTATGAAGGAATGAATCAAATTTATCATTTATTAAATGAACACAATGATATGAGGTGAAAACCAAATGATCTATTAATAAAAAATGGAGAATAAATACTAAATCATACCTCAAATTGATAAATATGCATCTTCCTTTAGCCTCCTTTCTCCTTGCCTCTCCTTTTATCTCCTTGGTCAATCTAGGCTTCACTGACTTTTGGATGTAGTAGATGGATACCTATGTAGTTGGACAACATGAAAATACTATTCAATTCTTCCTCTTCTCTTGCCCAAGGATTTCCTTTGTTATATAGATCTTGGAGGAGGCTTGGGAAAGGCTTATAGATATTATACAGACCACTAGAGACTTGAATGATGTGATTTCCTAGGCCTTTGACATGAATATCCAAATCATCCCTCTCCTATCATCTCATAACTTTGCAATTATAGAAGTTTGATAGTGCCTCGCTTGCTAAGCCACTAGTGTCCAGCGAGGGCCTTTCTTGTTGTCTACTAGGTGTCACATGAGGAGATCCAAAAATAGGATAAAAAAGAGTTCAATACCTAGGAAAAATATGTATTCTAACCTTTATCCTTTGATGGCTTCCCCTTTGGCCTATAGGGTTGAAATTAAAGCTATAACAATGAGCTTCATTATTAAAATTCAAAATAATTTTATATGTAACTCTCCAGTTCTTAGAAAAACCATCGAACTTTGAAAACGAGATCGATTTCCTTACTTATGAAAAAAAAACTTACTAAATATAGATTCAAAGTTCACTTAAAAGTAAAGACAAGAACAAGTAGCATGAACTCCTCCACGTGTAAACTGCTAGTATTCTTCCAGTTAACTGAACATATTTTTTTGGTCGTATTTAAACCATTGGGAGAAAATATCTTCACAAGTGATCTAGGTAGACATTGGTGGCCACCTACCTATTCCACTAGCTCAAAGAAAAAGTTTCCATTTTGGTAGTTTTTCTACACTTTTTCAAGTCCTCAACTTCTGAAGCCATTTTGAGGCCTTAAACAACATTTTTTGGGCATGATAGTGCCCAGATGATAACTAAAGGAATATTTTGGGCTGAACAGAATGAATAATCCTCAGCTAGACCTTTTTGATGAGGTATCGATCACCCCAAATGGTGATCGTATGCAAAATTTACACCCGTGAAAAGTTGACGTATAAACTACCCCATCGGGGCCCACAAATATTTTGGAATTTCATCTCTCGAGGTTAGGGTTTTTGGTGTTTATGGTTTTCTCAATTATGATTTATGTTAAAAAATCCTTTGGAGCCTCATTGTAATCAACTTATTGTAAACAAGCATATCCAACACATCCCTTCTCAGAGATAAGCTACCACCATTCTAGCTAGTTTATGTGCTTTTGCATTGTACAGTCTTTCATATTTTCAGATAGTCATTAATAGATTCTGAGTTTCACTATATTATTGTCTTTCGTGCCATATCTATATTTATTTACTTGTTATATCTCTGTTATATTTCTTCCTTCTCATCGTTCTCAAAATAATCTATATTAGTGTTATCAGAGCAGTCTGCTCCTTCTCATTCTTAGTGCATGTCCCCGATGAGGTCAAGGTATATAGAGTTGGGTCTCGAGCTTGTTTCTCTTGAAGATAGCTACTCTCGCACACCCAAGAAACCTCCCATGGAGGAATAAAATAGGGACTATGGGGCAAAATAATCTTTCAAATTGTTGATCTAGGAAGCCCTCACACAACAAAGGAATGAGATGATGGATAATTTTTCCCAGATCCTTCGGCGGCTTCTAACAACAACGAAAGAACCTTCAATTAGCAGTCACTTTGAAGGTGAGACACCCTTTAAGGTACAATTTAACTTTGATATTCCTTTATTTGAAGGCCAGATATATGTCGACACTTTGGAAAAATGGTTAAGTCTGCTAGAAGTTATTTCTCTGTCCAAAAATTTTCCAGCACTGAAAAAATAACCTTCACAGTATTTAAGGCCCTTCCTCATGTCAAATATTGGTGGGATACTTACTGTGAGAAAAATGTCGATGAATTGCAATTTTTGGGCCAGGACCCACTTGGGTGGATTTTGTCGATTCCCTCAAGGAACAATATTATCCTGTTGGAAATTATGATGACCAATACACGAGATGGACCAAATTGCACCAAGAGAGAGGTCAAATGGTGTCGAAGTTCAAAAATACATTCCATACCTTGTGCACCAATATGGGTATCAAATACTTTGAGTGGCATCTATTCCTAAAATATTGCAGGGCTCTACACAATTACATCCAAAACAAAACGAAGTTTTTGGACATCTCATCATTGGGAGCCGCTTATTGGTATGCTATCAAAATCGAGTAGAAATTTAAGTAGCAGAAAAGGAAGGAGTTTGGGTTTGCAAGTCCACAATAGACAAAGTATGGTAAGGGTGTCCCTAAATCCCAAGCGAAAGGACAGAGCAAGGATGGTCATCCCCAGAATAACCATCCCAAGCCACCAACAAAAAAGAGTAATGGGAAGTCAAAGAAGGACACTGGAAAGTGGTGCGAGTTCCACAAAATAACTTGGAACAATACTAATGAATGTCACTCCAAACAATATTTGTTTCCTGAGACGAAATCTCCAAGTTCATATTCTAACTCAGAATATAATTCAAAACCAAAGAAGGGAAAGAGAATCATTGATGTAGAACCCAATGTCACCATTTCTACAACAAAATTCTAGCCAAAGGAATTGGAGGATCCTGAAGATGAGAAGAGCCTCTTCCACTCACAGATGTGAGTGAAGGGGACCCCACTCCATTTCATTATTGACAGAGGTAGTGAAAATAACTTGATCTCAACAGAGGTTTTCAATATATTGAACCTAGAAATGACACCACATCCTCAACCATACACCATCAGTTGTATTAGCTAGGGGTGGGACATCCGCGCCATCCAGAAATGTCGCATGCACTACAACATAAAGCCCTTCAAAGATGTGGTATTATGTGATGTTTCCTCCTTTGAATTTTTTTGGGTTTTTCTAGGATAACCATATATGTGGAAGAGTCATATTTTTTATTAATCTAGGCTGCGTAGTGTCATTATTACTTTGGGATATAAACTCTACAGGGTACTGGAGGTAGTCCCAAATACCGCGGTCTCTTTCATCTCCATGAAGGAGTGTAGAAAGGTGGTCTCTCAGACTGGGATTTTTTTCCTCTTTATGGTTTGATTGAAAGGTGAACGGAAGGTCACTACAACTTTTGAAACCTATGCACAAGGTTTCTCTGCACAATAGTGACAACTGGACAAGATAGTATAGGAATACAAAGACATATTCACCTCTCCTATTGGGGAACCTATGCACTATCGAGTAAAGCACTCAATTGATATGACACTCGATGATCCTATTCATAATATCCCTATTTACAAGTGTTCTCTTATGGAGAATGAAGATATCAAATGCCAAATCCAAGAGCTAATTCTGAAGGGACACATCAGACCAAGATCCTCACCCTGTGGGAGCCCATTTGTCCTGGTACAAAAGCAGGATGGGACATGGTGACTTTGCATTGATTATAGAGCCCTGGATAAGATCATAGTCAAGAACCAATACATAATTCCTTGGATTGATTATCTTCTCGATCATCTCAAGGGAGCCAATTTTTTCAGTAAGATTGATCTAAAGTCGGGCTACCACTAGGTGTCGATTGAGCAAATTGATGTGTGGAAGATGACCTTCAAATATAAAGAAGGTCTATTTGAGTGGTTGTTCATGCATTTCGTATTGAATAATGCCTTGTCCACATTCATGTGGATGATGGATGATATATTATGTCCATTCATAAAGTCCTTTGTGGTTATATATTTGGATGACATCCTCATCTTAAACAAAACCTAGGAGGAACATTTGGAGCATATTCAACAGGTCTTGGGTACCCTGTGACAACACGATTTATATGCCAATTTGGAGAAATGTTCCTTCACATTGCACATGATCCAATATTAGGGATACATCATGGATGAGAAGGGTGTACATGTGGATCCGTCCAAGATCCAATTCATATGCGATTGTCCGACCCTGAAGACAATGACTGAGATCCACAACTTCTTGGGCCTTGCCAACTTCTATCGTCAGTTTGTGTTTGGGTTATGTCATATTGCTTGGGCCCTGAGCCAGGTGACCAGGGGTGGAGAGAAGGACAAGCTTTTATGGTCTACACCCCAATAGAAAGCATTCAAGGATTTGAAATCATGTCTTTGCTAAGCACCAATCCTTATTGTGCTAGACCCGCAACAACCATTTAAGATTGAGACATATGCTTTATATTATGCTATTGGGTTTGTCCTCACTTAGAATGGGCATAAAGTAGCCTATCACAATGAAAATATATTTGATATTATTCACAGATACTATAATACACCCATGGTGGGGCGTCAAAATTTTGTTCCTCTTAAGAAATCAAATCCTCCATTTAGGATCTCTATCCCACTCTGCTCGTCCAAAGTTTTCAAGCCACAGTCTCCATGCTCAAAAACGAGCTTAGAGCTGCGAGACATATGTCTACCAAGCTCCTCGAGTGCTCAATGGTCAAGGCCATGATTTTTCCATGTGGGTTCGACTCAATATCATTCTCCTTGAGTTCTATGATATCCTAGAAATTCCATCATTCCTAATTCTATGGTGGAAATGCATCCACCAACAAATCCAATGAATGGACTTGGTCCTCGACTAACTCATAGGGTAATGGAGAATTCAGTGTTTGGCCTTTTGAATTGAATTCTCAACCTAGCATCTTTCCTCTAGATATAAATGCATACGACTACAAGCTATGACCATGCGCCAAGAAAATAGGTGACTTTGTCAGTGTTTCATAGCTTTGAGATTTGGATGTTTTGAACCTATGACACCATAAATCTTCCAAATTTCTGAATTGACGGATTTTGGGTATGCTTATGGAAATTAGTGGTACTCGTTTCCTCTCAATATCAATGAACCATGCATACTTCAGGACTTTGTTCTTTGGCGAATTCCAAAGCACTCACGAACAAAAACCTCCGAAGGTAAATCCTTCCGAAGTGTCAGGTCTCTTGACACATGTCCTCTAAGATCAATGACTCAAGTGAACTCCAACCTCCAGGCCTTCGAGAGTTCTTGTTCCACTTTTCTCCAAAGTATCAAATCGCTCGCCATGCGTCTCCAAATGATGGACAGTTGGTATTCTCTCCTTTAATCCGAACTTCGGGGATTTTTGAAGCACCAAGATTCGAGTCCTCTGTAGTGAATTTACTTCGGGGTACAAGATCTAATGCCAAGTGTCTCCCGGTGCCAATGGCTAGGATGGAATCCTGGATTTCTAGTTGCTTCACCAACCATGTTGGCTAGGTGGTAATGTACTTGGGGATGACATGTGGATAGGTCAAGCGTGACATATGCCCTCATTCGAGATGACACATGTCACATTCCAAAGGGTCTATAGAGTATGTGATACACACAAATTGGGGTAACACATGGAACTTCAAACTGAGTTCTATGTTTCCCTGTATGACGTCACTATGCCACGTCACCTTGGAATGACAACCTTCCAACATCCCTCATATCTCACGGTCAATATCTGACCACGTAGATCCATATATCTACATCTCTTGTTACTTCAGGAGTTTGGAATTTGAAGGTTTGACAGTACAAGATCCGCTTTTCTCCCGAGATTTGTCAGCGCTAGGCTGACCATAGTCCAGNTGGAATGACAACCTTCCAACATCCCTCATATCTCACGGTCAATATCTGACCACGTAGATCCATATATCTACATCTCTTGTTACTTCAGGAGTTTGGAATTTGAAGGTTTGACAGTACAGGATCCGCTTTTCTCCCGAGATTTGTCAGCGCTAGGCTGACCATAGTCCAGATCTAATGGTTAGGAAAGAACCCAATGGTTTCCCAGATCAACAACCCTAGTCACCTCCCGAATCCATCTTTTGGAGGTTTTGGCTTCACTACCACTCTGCTTTACTGAGACGAGACTCCATCAAAGTCCCATGGCATAAACCTTTCACTAAATGATCAGACATATGAGAGGGGGACCCAACAACCTCCTCAGATCAATGACTTACAACCCTTTGCAACTTTGGCATTTGGGTATTTTGACAGTTAGGAAGTTTTACATCCCAAGGCTTCAAGCTCTTAAAGCTCTGAATCTGTCAAGAGCTAGCTCCTCTCAATCTTAATGCAAGGTTCCTAGACCCTATCATATGGACTCTTTGATGAACCTTGAGCTATAAAATATACTCTTATCTGATTTTTAGTTAAGGCTATGGGCGTGTGCCTAAGGTCTCTCAGGTTACTACTTTGAAGGAAGGATATTCCTAACTCATGGAACTTTAAGTTTTGAAACAGGGCAGGGTAAACTCGTGGAATTACCGAGATGGTAGTAGTGCCAAGAGGCTTTCTCTAACTTTGTAACTATGAGGTAACTCCCTGGGGAAAACACCTTCAAGGGTTAAAATGGAGCATACGGGAAAATCAAGAAGAAGCATGAGTCATCAAGGAAACAAACGTATATAGATAACTTAACCATTTCAATACATAAACCATTTATAGATATATAAATAAATGAATGCAACCATTAATTCCCAATTCAATGCATAGAGTATGGAGACACTTATAAGAACTAGATAACATGAAGCGACTACTGAAAGGGGTGCATGTTTCCACCCAACCATAGGCTTAGTCACTCCTAACATCTTTACCAGTGGCCACCCCCGAGCTAGACCACGATGCTTTAAGATTCAATATTTTCCTTCTTGCTCATTGAAAGTTAGGGATGAAGGTTACTCTCCTTCTCCCAACACATAAATAGATAGGGATAAAGGTTACTCACCTTCTCCCGAGTCAGTTTCTATTTCTTGTGACCAAAACACATTATTTTTCACAGTTCTTCCTCGAACCCAAGAAATCTGTCTCTCTTCTCGACACTCTTCGTAGCACTTCCTCTTCCCACCATGCCTTCCTTTATTTCCTTCCTCAACAATATTGTGTGTGCCTCGAATTCCCAGTCTGTGGTTAGGTCTGAAAGCCTTACATATGGTTGTTTTGCCCCATACCCTCATTAACTCTTAAGGAGGTGGTCCCACCTACTAGCTTGACTGTAACTCATTTGATGGGTCAGAGGAATATTTTGGTCCTAAGCAATTTAAATACAGTAAGGTACTGGTTTGGTGGAGGTTAATGCAACCATTCCTGGTCCCCTTCACCATCTCTTTCATAAAATTTGTGGTCTCTCTTAGCACACCCCCCTTCCAACATTCATGCAACACTTATCCATTTTCTAGTAAGTAACAAAATTTACATTCATTGACCTTTTATACAAATATCCATCAAATCAAACATTCACACATATTGAGTTTTCCATAGTCTCTTTGTCCCATATCATTATATTTACAAACTGGGGAAAATAGGGGTGTTACAATTCCCTCCCCCTTAAAGGAACATCGTCCTTGATGTTCTATCCTTCAATGTGCTTTGTATCTATAGAAATAAACAAAAATGGGTATGTCTGTCTCATGGCATCCTCCATTTCCCACTCCTCTGGGCCAAAGTGTTTCCACTGCACCTTAACCTATGCAATGGTTCGGTTCCTGAGTAAGGTTTCCTTCATGTCTAATATGCATTGAGGATCTGGCAAGAATTCTCCCTCTAGCTCCACCTGGATCACAGACCAGACAATTATATGATTAGAATCATGCACACATTTCTTCAATAATGAAACATGGAAAACATTATGTGCCTTTACTATGGGAGGGAGTGCTAACCTATAGGCTACAGGTCCCACTTTATCTAAGACTTCAAAGGGTCCACAATACTGAGGTGCCATCTTGGCACAAGTTCCCATTCTCAGGGAACTCTTCTTGGGCCTAACTCTAAGATAGACACAGTCTCCTGTCTTGAACTCTATGGGAGTCATGTTTCTATTGGCGTAACTCTTCTGTCTATCCTGAGAAATTTTCAGATTTTTCTTTATCTGAATCACTTTTTGTTCCATTTCCTTCAGCATGTTAGGTCCAATTGTAATTCTATCCACTGAATTACTCCATTTAATTGGAATTTTGCATTATCTGCCATAGAGGGCTTCAAAAGGGCTCATCTTCAGTGACTCTTGATAACCGTTGTTGTAGGAAAATTCCACCAATGGCAGGTAGTCTTCCCACTTCTTAGGTTGATGCATTACATGCATCCTTAACTTTGCTTCTAATATTTGGTTTACTCTTTCAATCTCTCCATCAATTTGGGGGTGATAGGCTGTGCTAAACATCAATTTAGTCTCAAAACTAGCCATCAAGTATTTGCAAAAGATTGAAGTGAATTTTGTGTCTCTGTCAAATACAATCTCCCTAGGAATTCCATCCAGTCTGAATATCTCCTTTATGAAGATTTTGGAAATATCTATTTATTTTCAAGCTGATTTGGCAGGAACGAAGTGAGAGGACTTGCTCAATTTTTCCACCACTACCATGATGGTATCATTCTACTTAGTTGATTTTGGCAATCCGGTGATGAAATCCATGGATATGGTTTCCCATTTCCATTCTGGAATTGGTATAGGTTGTAACAACTCTTTTGGGTGCCGATGTTCTGCCTTAACTTGCTGGCATTCTAGACAATTGGCTAAATAATCGATTTCCTTTTTCAATCCAGGCCAATAAAATTGTTTTCTAGTGGCCATAATAATTTTCTTAGAACCTAGATGACTAGTATATGGTATCTTTTGCAGTTCGTCCATTATGAACCTATTCAAGTCGTCACAACTTGGGATACACAATATGTTTTTGTAAGTCAACAAGACTTTATCAAGCATCTGACAACCTTCATACTTTATCCCTTTAGGCTCTTGCCTTAGGTATGAGGTCACGGTCTTGAAGAATGCATCTGTTTCTTGTGCATTCCTAACTCTTTCCCTGACATCTATTTCACAGGTTCTCACCACTTCCAGGTGAATCATTTTAAAACTTTTTCTAAGGTCATTGACCACCCTATTTTCTTTTCCTTTGATGTGATTGATTTCAAAATCAAACTCCCTAAGGAGAGGCATCCACCTAGCTTGTCTAGCATTGAGTTTTGGTTGATCAAACAGGTGCCTCAACCCATAGTGGTCTATATTAAGTACAAATCTCCTACCCAGGAGGTAATGCCTCCACATTTTTAAAGAATGCACTATGGTATCCAAATCTAGATCATGGGTCACACAATTTATTTCATGCTCATTCAATTTTCTAGATTTGTAGCAAATTACACATCCTTCTTGCATAAGGACTCCTCTGAGTCCTTCCCTGCATGCATCTGTATAAACGAGGAAGTAGTTATTAGGGTCTACAATATATATCATGGACACATGGGTCAGAAGGTATTTCAATTCCTAAAATATTTCTTCACATTCTGATGTCCAAGTGAATTTAACCCCTTTTTATGAAGGACGGTGATTGGACAACCAATCTTGGAAAATCCTTTTATGAACTTTTATAATATCTTTCTCATCCCAAAAGGGATCTGATATCATATACATCCTTTGGGGTATGCCATTCCATAATAGATATTATATTGATAGTGTCTACTGCCACCCCTTCTTTAGAAATAACATGGCCTAAGTAATGTACTTGCTTATGGAAAAAGTCACACTTTTTAAACTTAGAGTAGAGTTGATTCTCTCTTAGTACTTGAAGTACAAGTCTAATATGTTCTTCATGCTCCTTTTTGTTCTTGGAGTATATTAATATATCATCAATGAAAACCAATACAAATCTGTCTAGGAATTTGTTGAGTAAATTGTTCATCACACACTTAAAAGTGGCAGGGGATTTGGTTAGTCCAAATGACACCACCACAAATTCATAGTGACCATATCGGGTCCTACATGATGTTTTGTGGATGTCTTCATCCTTGATTCAGAATTGATGGTATCCATACCTTAAGTAAATCTTTGATAAAATGGAACCACCCCCTAATTGGTCGAACAAGTCATCGATTCTTGGTAAAGAGTACTTGTTCTTTATGGTTGTCTTATTGAGTTGTCTATAATCTATGCACAGTCGAAGTGTTCCATTTTTATTCTTCACAAACAAGAATGGTGCTCCCCATGGAGACACACTAGGCCAGATGTACCCTTTGTCGATCATTTCCTTTAGCTATATCTTGAGCTCAACTAGCTCAGGTGTACTCATCCTATAGTATGTCCTAGACATTGGCACTGCTCCTAGTGAAAGTTCTATCGAGAAGTCAATGTCTCTTCTCAGAGGTAGACCTGGTATCTCTTCTAGAAACATTTCTCTATACTCTCTTAATATGGGGTGGCCCTATAGGTTGGGTTTGTCATCCTCAACATATTCCAACACCTGTATCGCATATAGAGTACATCCCTTTCTACAATACTTTTTTATTTGAAGGGCTGATATTCATCTCACTAAGACACGCTTCTAAATCCCTTGGAGGTCTATATTTCTCCCTTCTTCATTTAGACTTTATAAATTTTTATGGTAACAGTCCAAATTAGTTTTATAAGTAGCCAACGAGTCTATACCAATCAACGGATCATAAGATCCTAGGGGAGGTATGTTAAGGGTCGCTTGGGTGGGAAATCCATCCATGACGAATTGGAAAGTTGGTATGACCTCTACTACTTTTTTTTTGGTTCCATTGGCTAGTTATACCAACCATGGATTAACACATCTAGCTGGTTGCAATTTACACTTATCAACAGTCTTAGGGGCCACATCACTCAAATTAGATCCAAGGTCAATTAAAATAGAAACTAGACAGTTGGCAATCATACCTTCCATCTCCACCACTAAATCTTGGTGGTCGGCTCGTTTATTATCCAAAGTTGCATAAATTTGTGGCATGCTCCTAGCCACATCATTGACTATGGTAGCTTCTTGGATTTTGTATACTCTCCTACTATTTTGTTGTCTATGTGGGCAATCCCTCAGCATATGTTCTTCTCTGCAACCCCAACATTTCAAGGGTTCTCTCTTTAGGTTATCAGTCTTTCCTGGCGTTGATCCAAAAGGTTTATTTCCACTCTGGGAGGGGAAATTTTGTTGATGCACACTTTGGGTAGGAAGGCTCATCCTAGAATCCTTCCTATAGTTCTTAAATATTGAGGATTTAAACCCCTTCTTATTGAATCTCGAACTATTCTTCTTCTTCCAGTCTTTGCGAGGTTCCGTTTGGATCCCAAACTGTTTGTAACAATACCTTTCCTTTCGTATAGTGTATTCTAAGGTATTTGGATCATCAAACTCAATCCTCTTCCGGTAGGTCTAAGGCAACCCACTAATAAATCATTTCACTTTTACCTTTTCATCCTTTATGTAGGGTACATACCTCAACAACTCAAGGAATTTATTAACATATTCCTCTATGATGAGTTGTCCCAGCTTGGTTCATAGAAATCCTTAGTCTTCCCATCAAAGTACTCATGGACTTTGAAGTACTTATTTAAACCAAGAAGCCAAGCTTCTACCTCTTCCATTTTCTCAATATCTCCATTGAAAGAGGATATTTTGGTTTTATTGAACACTTCAGGGTCATGACTTTTGGAATTTTTTCGCCTCTTTCCCTTCTTCTAAGAATGTGAGATATTTTTTCTACTAGAAGATCCCTCAGAGTCACCATTTTCCCTTCCAAAGGACTCTCCCAATGAGCGTCCCCTACCTCCAGGTTGGGACTTCCTCGATATACTTCTCCCTGTGTGGCCACTTATGGGACCATTTTTTCAGATTTCAGGTGGACTTTGACTTCTCTTCGTATGTCGTTGGTCCACATGACTAGTTGTAGGTCCATGCTGCAGCTTCCTCTGTATATCAGATAAGATCTACAACAAAACTGCATTAATTTCTATTTTTTTTTATTTCTCCTTTATCAATCTCTAGTTTTCGGCCTTGCAACTCTATAATTCGGCCATGAGGATCCTTACAGTTTCAACCAGATCTAGAGGGGTCTCCACCACTCTCCTCTCATTAGACTCTTTGTCTCTATTGTTTGAGGAACCCCCATTTCATAGTGTGTTACCATCATTTATTCTTGTAGTTTCCCACCATTTATTGACTTCCTGAGTGCTGATAAAATAATTGTTTTTAGCTAATAGTCTATTAGTTCATGAACAACACATGTGTCATTTTTCTTAAATACACACACACAATAGAACGTTTTCATTCTTTTCTTTAGTAATAGTTTAACGAGACTCTTTAGGAATGACATAAGGTAGGGCGTCACCATTAATATTATATTTAAACATGGTTTTTAAGCAACTCATCTATGAGCCCAAGTAGGCCAAGTGTTGTAACCATGCTCTGATACCAATTTGTAACACACCCATGGTGGGGCGTCGAAATTTCGTTCCTCTTAAGAAATCAAATCCTCTGTTCGGGATCTATATCCCACTCTGCTCATCCAAACTTTTCTAGCCACGGTCTCCATGCTCAAAACTGAGCTCAGAGCTAGTAGATATACATCTCCCAAGTTCCTCGGGTGTTCATTGGTCAAAGCCATAGAATTTCATTGTGATTCTGGCTTTGAGATGTACATGGATGGAAATCTTAATTAAATACTATGTCTCTGTGTATTTACCTACAGTAATATAAGTACGCATGTATATATACATAATTCAGTTCCGTTCACATTACACACATAGAAAGTTTACTTAGGGAAAGCAATTAAACTGTAAGGGTTTATCCTACAATTTATCCCTATCCATCAGTAATTTAATCAACCGAAATAATTCATCTAGAATTGAAATTAGATGTATTCTATCAGGCATTTAAATTCAAAACAACATTTAATCAGAGAAAGAATAGAGGGACATATTTGATCAAGATATTGAACAACAAATGGAACAACCAAGTTCCTCCCAACCTTAGAATGGAACAACCAATCTACTTGCTTCGTTCACCCCCTAGCTTGACCATGAATCCATGAGGGAGAACTCCAGAACTCCTCCTCGGCTATAGTCCTTCTTTAGTTTCAGAAAACTTCTCCTTGCCTCACACTCAGAAAAATGATGCTCATAACAGTAAGTGATCTTCCTTTTCCCAGCATACTAGGTGACGTCCTGCCTCCTCCCATATGCTATATATCCAAAAGCAATTGTGCCTAGGTCTTTTTATCCTTGGGAATTTTCGCATCTTTCCAAATGCCTAATTTTTCAGGGGTTGTCAATGGCCAAATTCTTGATTTTCCACTTGTCACATTCAACCCTAAGGTAGTTCCAACATGTTCCCCTCTCATGGAGTCATGGCCAACTGATTTTAACCTAGTTGTTCCATTTTTCCATCAATAATAAATATAAAATATTTTTTTTCATACAAGTGTCATGGTCAAATAGTTATTTAGGTCAGATCAAATCTCTGCCCAACAGTCATAATCATTAATTACAATTAACTAAATTTTAAATTCGTAATTTCCATAAATGGCAATAATTTCCAATTTTGAATTTACCAAAAATGGAAATAATTTCCTAAGCAATTTCAGACTTAGAAATAATTTATTTTGGGGGATGTTACATTCTTTCCCCCTTCAAGAAAACAATGTCCTCAGTGTGCGTTCCTTTCTTGGAATGGGGTTGGATGGCATTTCTACAAATATCCCTCCAACTCCAAAGTGGCCTCATCAGGGCTAAAGTGCTTCCATTGCACTTTTACCTGGGCAATGGCTATGTTCCGAAGTGTTATTTCTCTCCTACACAGAATGTGCATAGGTTTCTCTTGGAGATCTCCTTCTGGTTCCACCTGCACCAATTTCCAATCGATCATATGAGTAGGGTCTTTAACAAAGAAACATGAAATACATTATGGATTTTTAGATTGGAAGGAAGTGCAAGTTGGTATGCTACACATCCAATTCGAGCTAACATCTTGAAAGGGCCACAAAACTTGGGTGCAAACTTGGCACAATTTCCTAACTTTAGTGAACTTTTTTGGGCTTTGACTTTTAAATAGACGTGGTCTCCCACTTGAAATACCAAGTGTCTTCTCTTCAGGTCCGCATAATGTTTTTGTCTGTCCTGAGCCTCTTTTAAGTTCTATCGTACTTTTTTTACCATGCTCTCCATTTCCTGGAGCATTTCTAGTCCCACCATGAGTCTATCAACTGGGTTATCCTAGCTAATTGGAGTTGTACACTTTCTACCGTATAGTACCTCGAAAGAGCTCATCTTAGCCGAAGTTTGGTACCCATTGTTGTATGCAAATTCAACCAAGTGTAGGTAGTCTTCCCACTTGCTTGTTTTTGTTCTTATGTACATGCGTAACATATCTTATATGATTTGGTTTGTTCGTTCAGTCTTCCCATCCGTTTGTGGATGGTAACTTGTGTTGAAATTCAAGTTAGTATTTAACCATGAAAACAAATATTTCCAAAAGGACGATGTAAATTTTACGTCTCTATCCGAAATCACCATTTCAGGAATACCATGCAGTCTAAAAATTTATTTCATGAATATTTCAGCGATGTTAATAGATTTAAAAGTAGACTTTACAAGAATAAAGTGTGCAGACTTACTAAGCTTATCGATTACCACCATAATTGAATCATTCTACTTTTTAGTTCTAGGAAAACCTGTAATAAAGTCCAATGATATAGTCTCCCATTTCCATTCCAGTACAGGTAAGGGATGCAACAGGCCGGCTAGATGGTGGTGTTCGGCTTTTACCTGTTGACAATCTTGACACTTAGCTAAGTATTCTGCCATTTCTCCCTTCATATTAGGCCAATAAAATAATTTCCTTAGTGTTGTTATCACCTTCTGGTATCCTGGGTCACTAGAATATGGTTTCTTGTGTACTTCGTCCAAAATCGTTAACTTTAATCTTGTTGAATCTCGTATGTATACTATGTTTTTGAATCATAGTAGACCATTTATGTCCAAACTCATATTTGTTTTGTTTGAATTTTATGTATTATTCTGTCATTTTGTCACTTCTTTAGTGTAATCTGCATCATTATTACCTGCAGCCTTTATCCTATGATCAAGATCGCTTTCTTCCCTACTAATTGATGTAGACCCCCCAACCCGCAGGTCGAGATCTACTCACAGGATCATTCCAAAACCTCCTCGAGCCGAAACGGATCCTTTGATTCTCTACTGGAACCTCAAATCTTCGATCCATAGGTCCTTCGTGAAACTCCACCAGTGTGTGATATGCACAAGGTGCAAGTTTTCACCTGTTCACAGTCTCTGCACACAACCATTGCCTTTTTTCCGAAATGGAGTTTCGGGTTTCGGGACTTTGCAAGTCCTGATGTCGAGAGTCCTTGACACCTCGATCTCCTGATCTCCGAAATACTGAAACGCCAAAATGGTGCTCACAGTAATTAGCCCCCTGGACTATACCCTTAGTCCATATGACCTCCCCTCATATGACCGCAGTCATCCTTGGAGTTCATCGATGCAAAGTGTCCGGCTTCTTGTCTTCAAGACTCCTAAAAAGTCGATTTCTGAAATGCCAAAATACTTGTTTCTCGGCTCTTCGCCTTTCATGTTTTCAGAGTTTCAATCCCCAAAAACCTGAACCCTTGTCTTCGAAACTCTCAAAGTTTCGAACTCTGATACACCAAAATGATGCCTTCCTCCAAACGCTTTCAAACTTTCACGTTTCAAGTTCTCCTATAGCAAGGCTTCCTTCCTGGTCACTGCTCTCCCACACTTCTGGTATCAGAAATGTCAAAGTGACAGTATGGCCCTTTTTTACTCCTGGCTAAGATCAATGGCTAGGATCTGCTCCTTGAATCAACGGTCCTGATCATTTCGTAGTTTTCGTCCACAAGAGCTCGAATCCTATGTACTAAGGATCTCTGAAATACCAATACCCGGTATGTCGAAACTTGGCCTACGCCCTCACGACTCAACAATGCTACTTCCACTTTTCTTTCTGGAATTCATGTTTCAAAATTTTGCAAATCCCATTGCTTTAGACCTTCGTTGTCCTCTGGTACTCTCGGTACCTGAAATACCGAAGTACCCTCCTGTTGCCACATGTCCTCTCCCTGGACGCTTCCGATCCTTTTTTGGATTTCAGGACTCCACGATCCCTGTCACACAATTCCTCTGTCTTCTAGAATCCCCGATATCTGAAATCCTGGTGGACTCCACGATCTCCACCACATGTCCTCCTACGAAGGGATGGTCCAGATCATTTTTGGGACTTCATCATTGATGAAGTCGAAAGACTCCCCTCTATGATTCCTGGTGTCTGAATCCCCGAAATGGGTGATCTCGCGACACATGTCCTCCTCTAAACAGATAGCTCAGATATCTTCTCTTATTTCGGGACTATTTCTATGGAGTGTCCCGACCTTTCGTCATCAGGACCTCTAAAATCCCGAAGTCCAAAATCTTGATATCCATGCCTATTTCAGGACTTTTCTCCTCTACTCACAAGGGTTTAAACCTCATGATTCTTCTGTCAGATCCGACGGCTATCGGCTACCTGAGTGAGATCTGATAATTCATATCTACACCCTTTCTATGCACTCTCCTGCTGCTATCTAGACGTGGAAATTCAATGGTTCATATCTTCCCTTCAGCTCGATCCGATGGTAGTTGTGCTCCCCCAGTTGAGCATGCACTTTCTTCCGATTCCTTGGAAATTTTTTTTCAAAAGCCAAGGGCTTTGACCTTTGCTTTTCAATTCTGTAAGT
>JASDQU010945922.1:41410-53735 GCA_032191745.1 Picea mariana
CTATGCACTCTCCTGCTGCTATCTAGACGTGGAAATTCAATGGTTCATATCTTCCCTTCAGCTCGATCCGATGGTAGTTGTGCTCCCCCAGTTGAGCATGCACTTTCTTCCGATTCCTTGGAAATTTTTTTTCAAAAGCCAAGGGCTTTGACCTTTGCTTTTCAATTCTGTAAGTTCTTCCATAGTTTATCTCCCCTACGTATTTGAAGATGTTGTCCCTCCTGATCTTTTGGGATTCTAAACTCTCCAAAGAGTTCTCCCTTTCAGCCTCTGCAACCTCTTGTGGCGTCTGTGCATAAAAGCACTCTCCCTTTTGAGCTTGGCCTTCTCTAAAACCTTAAAATGTTTCCATGACTCCTGCACACCTTACAGAATATCTGCATGCTAACTTGGTGCTATCTCTTCTGATTTTCCCCACTACTTATATCTTTATGGGGACTTCACCCTTTTCCTTCCTTCTCTTTTAGATGGAGAATTTGTGCCATCCTAACACTCCTTTGCTCAAGCAAACTTCTTGCTGAGACTACAGGGTGTTCAACAAGCCTGTGAATATCCCTCCTTGGACTCTTCTTCAGTTCCAGAACTCAAAGAGTTCTTCCCTTGTCCTCTATCTGCACATCTACTCAATGCACTCTTGGCAGAGTGTCTTCTCACAGAACATTCAACAATTCTATCTTCTCATGTGCACTCTATGCACCTGCTCAATGCCTTCTTGGCAGAGCCCTCAGAATCCTCATTGATTCTATTTCTCTTGGAACTCACAACGGAGTTCCTCCTCAATGCAATCCATGCATCTACTCAATGCCCACCTGGCAGATTTATTATAGAATCCTGCAACAATTCGGTCCTCCACTGTGCCTTCCTCTACATATTCTTACCTCCAAGGTATTCAACAACCTTGAGGTCTTCCTCTGAGTCAATGATTTTGGTTGGTGTTCCCTCCTAGCACGTCCTTGTCTACATTCTGCAGAATTGGAAGTGCTCTCTAAGCACTGGCTATTAGAACCCGCAGTGTTCTGTCATGCCCTCTTGGCATGAAGCCTCAAAGATCCCCTAAACCTGAAATCAAACAACTACTCAAATAGCAGAACCTATCTGTCCCTGCAATTGCACATCTACAACAAACATTCATAGCATACAAAGAACACATGAAAGCATTCACACAACACAGATAATATTCAGGAAAAACTACTCTGGTTTGTATTAATAAAATGCCTCTCTTTACAAGGTGTTCCTAAGCTCAGACTTTGACAGAGTCTCAACTCCTCCTCTCTGCTCTCTTCTCTATCTCTTGCTCACTCTCGAAACAAGATCAAAATATCTTTTACATGAGGGGGCTCTTCAAGCTCTTCCCTCCAAAGCTACCTACCCTATTCAATTTACATTAACTCTACATTGAATGGGCTCTCTAGTTTAGATTGGATCTAGATTACAGCCTTACAACCATTAAAGGATATTTACAACTTTGCTTGCACAAAGGCGCAACTTCATCGCTCAATAGCCTTACATGTATTTAATTACATTTACATTCAAATTTTAAAATGTGAGAGGGTTGGCGCCTCTTCTCCTCATTGAATGCATGCGCTGATGTGGGCTAGCTAGCTGGCGCATGGATGGCATGGAGAGATGCTCCTACATCATACTCCTCTACTGCAAAATTCATGATCTCCTACTCATGAGCTCTCCACCCTGGCTATTGAAATCCTCTTGGATCCCAAACAGTCTTCTGGAGTTGTTCTCCTGCTCCTTTGCTGTTGCTTCTACTTTTCTTCTGCTCAGCCTTTCTTTGTTGGCAGTCTCTGTTGATCTCAACGTCAACCTCCTGATGTCTTCTATCATCTCATCTAGTTGCTACAATGGTTGGTTCTATCCATGCAGTTTCCTCAGCTGCATTTTGTTTTTGTAGATGGGTAGATCATCATGATCTCCCATGTCATCTTCTTCATCCTTTATGGTCTTGACTTNTTGTTGGCAGTCTCTGTTGATCTCAACGTCAACCTCCTGATGTCTTCTATCATCTCATCTAGTTGCTACAATGGTTGGTTCTATCCATGCAGTTTCCTCAGCTGCATTTTGTTTTTGTAGATGGGCAGATCATCATGATCTCCCATGTCATCTTCTTCATCCTTTATGGTCTTGACTTGCCACCCTATTGTAGATTTCATCTCTGCAGTCTCCTTACTGAATTGTTGTTCAACCATCATCTCTGACCGTTCTTCTGCCATTCCTCTTGCTGGTATGCATCTAGCTTCTTCCAGCTGCTCCTCAGCCTGGAATTTCCCTTCATCTGCTTCCAACCTAATCTGTTGGATATGCATGCCCTGCACTATCACCCTTCTCTCCAGGGCTTCAATATGTTCACACAAATCAGAAAAATCTATGTTGTCTGCTTCCCTTTTTTTTTCTCCTACTGCAATCTTCAGTGCTACAGTATTTTCAGCTTCCTGCCTAAAAATATTGAGCCACTCCTCAGAATGCTCATCCTCTTCCTCTGCTTGGGTAGCTTCTAACATCTACTCCAATTCTTCTTTGACAGTCGCACCTGGTTGTTCTTATCCTATCATTGCTCCTTCATCATCAACACAAATCCTCGCCTCAATTGGGCTTCCTGGTATGAATATCCGAATTCCTCCAACCATTAGAAGATTCCTCCGATCCTCCTCCTAGGTGGTGCAAGCTTTTAACTTGTCATCATCTTCATTCACATGATCTGCAAAACCACATGAATCTCTACTTACCAGCATCCCTTGCTGATATGAACTCACCTCCGAGTTCATGAGACTTTCACATAGCCTCATTTTAGTTCCCATGCCCACCTGGAAAATTAGGACTTTTCTACTACCCTCATGGCAGTCTATGAGATCCTCAGACCTCGTTTCATGACCTTCTTGGCAATGCAAAATTCCCTCATTGTCCTCCTGACAGTCTATGAGATCCCGCAGCGACCTCATCTCATTGCCCTCCTAGCAATTGTGAACTTTTTCTCTACCCTCTTGGCAGTCTTTGAGATCTTCAGTTGATCCCATGCCATCCTCACTACTGAGGTTTCTCCCATCCTCTGGTTCACACACCTGAACCATTTTCTTCTCTGTTCTGTTGAGGTTTCTAGCATGCCTCAACCATATTCTCAACAACCTCTACTGTCTTTTGGCCATCAATGCCATGACTAGACATTTTATCTTTGTCTTCATGGGCCATTCATATACCCATCTTGACTTAGCATTCTATTGCATTCGTAGTGCTAGCTCACCCATCCTTGCCCTGATCTCGGCAAGTTCTTTATCCCTTTCAGTGTTCTCTAGCTGTTGATGGATCTTCTTCCCATCACATGCATGAACTTCAGTAGTCATTTTGCCTACTATCTATCTGTCCTCCTGACAGATCTGTTGCTATCACTCTGCAACCCTGAGTGCTTCTAGCATCCCCTACACAGTCGACTAGACTGTCTTCTTGACTTCTAAGTTCTTGCTGAGTTCCAACACTCTGTCTTCCCCTGCCTGTCTCTACAAGCTGCCTCTGATACCAAACTTGTGTATATCAAAGTATTTTCCTTCCTGCTCTCTCTGCCTAAAATATACAAACATATTCAAGCTCTGATACCACAACTGATGCAGACCCCCCAACCTGCAGGTCGAGATCCGCTCACAGGATCGTTCCAAAACCTCCTCAAGATGAAGCGGCTCCTTTGATTCTCTACTAGAGCCTCAAATATTTGATCCATAGGTCCTTCATGAAACTCCACTAGTGCGTGATATGCACAAGGTGCAAGTTTTCACCTGTTCACGGTCTCTGCACACGACCGTTTCCTTTTTCCTGAAATGGAGTTTTGGGTTTCGAGACATCGCAAGTCCTGATGCCAATCGTCCTTGACTCCTTGATCTCCTGATTATCCCCCTGGGATATACCCTTAGTCCATATGACCTCCCCTCATATGACCACAGCCTTCTTCGGGGTTCATCAATGCAAAGCGTCCGGCTTCCTGTCTTCAAGACTCCCAAAAAGTTGATTTCTGAAATGTCGAAATACTTGTTTCTTGGCTCTTCGCCTTTCGTGTTTTAGGAGTTTCAATCCCTGAAAACCTAAACCCTTTTCTTCAGAACTCCCAAAGTTCCTAACTCCGATACGCCAAAATGACGCCTTCTTCCAAATGCTTTCAGACTTTCGCATTTCAGGTTCTCTTGTTGCAAGGCTTCCTTCCTGGTCACTACTCTCTTGCACTTCCAGTATCTGAAATGACGAAGTGATGGTATGGCTCTTTTTTACTCCTGGCTGAGATCAACGGCTATGATTCGCTCCTCGAATCAATGGCTCTGATTGTTTCAAAGTTTTCATCCACAAGAGCCCGGATCCTATGTACTCAGGACCTCTGAAATCCCAGTACCCGGTATGCCAAAACTTGGCCTACGCCCTCGCGACTCGACAATGCTCCTTCCACTTTGCTTTCAGGAATTCATGTTTTAGAATTTCGCAAATCCTATTGCATTAGACCTTCGTCGTCCTCTGATTCTCCCATTACCCAAAATACTGAAGTACCCTCCTGCTACCATGTGTCCTCTCCCTGGATTCTTCCGATCCTCTTTCAGATTTCAGNAGGAATTCATGTTTTAGAATTTCGCAAATCCTATTGCATTAGACCTTCGTCGTCCTCTGATTCTCCCATTACCCAAAATACTGAAGTACCCTCCTTCTACCATGTGTCCTCTCCCTGGATTCTTCCGATCCTCTTTCAGATTTCAGGACTCCACGATCCCTGTGGTAGAATTCCTCTGTCTTCTCGAATCTCCAGTATCAGAAATCCCGATGGACTCCTTGATCTCCACCATGTGTCCTCCTACGAAGGGACGGTCCATATCATTTTCGCGACTTCACCGTTGGAGAAGTTGAAAGACTCCCCTCTTTGTTTCCTAGTGTCTGAATCCCCAAAATGGGTGATCTCATGACACGTTTCCTCCTCTAAATGGATGACTCGGATCTCTTCGCTTATTTTGGGACTTTCAGTATGAAGTGTCCCGACCTTTCGTCATCAGGACCTCCAAAATACCGAAGTCTGAAATCCTGATATCCACGCCTGTTTCGGACTTTTCTCCTCTGCTCACAAGGGTTTAAACCTCGTGCTTCTTCTGACAGATCCAATGGCTATCGACTACATGAGTGAGATCTAATGGTCCAGATCCACTCCCTTCCTATGCACTCATGTGTTGCTATTTAGACGTGGAAATTCAATAGTCCAGATCTTCCCTTTGGCTTGATCCGACGACAGTTGTGCTCCCCCAGTTGAGCATGTGCTTTCTTCCGATTCCTTGGAAGATTGTTTTTCAAAAGCCAAGGGCTTCAACCTTTTCTTTTCTTCTCTGAGAGTTCTTCCACAATTGATCTCGCCTGCGTATTTGAAGGCATTTTCACTCCTAATCTTTTGGGATTATAAACTCTCCAAAGAGTTATCCCTTTCAGCCTCTGCAACTTCTTGTGGCCTCTGTGGGTAAAAGCACTCTCCCTACTAAGATTGGCCTTCTCTGAAACCTTAAAAGGTTTCCATGACTCCTGCACACCTTGTAGAATATCTGCATGTTAACTTGATGCTATCTCTTCTGAGCTTCTCCACTACTCAGATCTCTAAGGGGACTTCACCCTTTTCCTTCATTCTCTTTTAGATGGAGAATTTGATGCCCTCTTGGCAGTCCTTTGCTCAAGAAAACTTCTTGCTGAGACTACAGGGTGTTTAGCAACCCTGTGAAGATCCCTCCTTGGACTCTTCTTCAATTCCAAAACTCAAAGAGTTCTTCCCTTGTTCTCTATCTGCACATCTACTCAATGCCCTCCTGGAAGAGTGTCTTCTCACAGAACATTCAGCAGTTCTGCCTTCTCCTATGCACTCTATGCACCTTCTCAATGCCTTCTTGGAAGAGCCCTCAGAATCCTCAGTGATTCTGTTTCTCTTGGAACTGACAGTAGAGTTCCTCCTCAATGCAATCCATGCATCTACTCAATGCCCACCTGGCATAGTTCTTACAGAATCTCGCAGTGATTCGGTCCTCCACTGTGCCTTCCTCTACACAGTCTTACCTCCAAGGTATTCAACAACCTTGAGGTCTTCCTCTGAGTCAATGATTTCGGTTGGTGTGCCCTCCTATCACATCCTTGTCCAAATTCTGCAGAATTGGAAGTGCTCTCTAATCACTGGCTATCAAAACCTGAAATGTTCTGTCACACCCTCTTGGCATGAAGCCTCAAAGATTCCCTAAACCTGAAATCAAACAACTCCTCAAATAGCAGAACCTATCTGTCCCTGCAATTGCACATCTATAGAATACATTCATAGCATACAAAGAACACATGAAAGCATTCACACAACACAGATAATATGCAGGAAAAACTGCTTTGGTTTGTATTAATAAAATGCCTCTCCTTACAAGGTGTTCCTGAGCTCAAACTTTGACAGAGTCCTGGCTCCTCCTCTCTTTTCTCTTCTCTATCTCTTTCTCACTCTCAAAACAATATAAAAAGATCTTTTACATGAGGGGGCTCTTCGAGCTCTTCCCTCCAAAGCTACCTAGCCTATTCAATTTGCATTAACTCTACATTGAAATGGCTATCTAGTCCAGATTGGATCTAGATTGTAGCCTTACAACCATTAAAGGCTATCTACAGCTTTGCTTGTGCAAAGGCACGGATTCATGGCTCAACATCCTTACATGCATTTAATTACATTTACATTCAAATTTTAAAATTTGAGAGGGATGGCACCTCTTCTCCTCATTGAATGCATGCGCTGATGTGGACTAGTTGGCTGGGACATTGCTGGCATGGAGAGATGCTCCTGCATCACTAATGTTTATTTCAAATAGCCCATGAACTCTTTTACTAAAAGCATCAACCATTTTATTTTCCTTACCCTTTATGTTTCTTACCTCAAAGTCAAATTCACTCAAGAAGGACAACCATATTTCTTGCCTTGCATTCAGGTCTGGTTGGCTAAACAAAAATTTCACACCACTATTATCAGTCAATAATATAAATTTTCTGCCCATTATATAGTGTCGCAACATTTTTAAGGCCTCTATTACAACTGCCAACTCTAAGTCATGAGTGATGCAATTTCATTCATGTTCCTTTAGTTTTCGGGACTCATAAAAAATAACATGCCCTTCTTGAGTAGGACACCACCTAGTCCTTCTTTACTCGCATCCACATAGACTGTGATGTCCTTGTCTAAGATTTCTACCTTTAAAATTGGTGCGGTTGTTAATAATTACTTTAACTTATTCAAACCATCCTGACACATCTGTGACCAGTCAAATTTGGTTCCCTTCTTTTTTAATGATGTGATAGGGTACACAATCTTGGAAAATACCTCTATAAATCTGCGGTAATATCCGGTGATTCCCATGAATGACTAGATGTCCGCTACGTCCTTAGGGATCGACCATTCCATGATGGATCTTATTTTCTCAGGATCGACTGCAATACCTTTTTCAGATACTGTACTTCCTATTGATAAAAGTCACACTTATCGTATTTAGCATACAACTTGTGTTTTCTTAAAGTTTGTAGAGCTATCCTTAGGTGTTCTTTGTGTTGCTCCTCTGTTTTAGAATATACTAAGATGTCGTCAATAAATACCAAAACAAACTTGTCCAAGTACTAATTGAAAATGTTGTTCATTAAACAAATAAATGGGGTTGGTGCATTAGTGAGACCAAATGGTATAACAACAAATTTGTAATGTCCATATATCATTCTAAATGTTGTTTTACTTATGTCCTCATATTTTATCCTAACCTAGTGGTAACCCGATCTTAAATCCAATTTAGAGAAAATATTTTCCCCACCTACTTGATCAAACAGATCATTGATCATAGGTAAGGGGTATTTATTCTTAAAAGTCATTTTCTTTAATTGTTTGTAATCGATGCATAATATCATAGTTTCATCTTTCTTTTCGACAAAAAAGACTGGTGCTCCCCATGGTGAAACACTCAGTCTGATATATTCTTTGTCCAATAATTCTTGTAATTGAACTTTTAATTCTATTAATTTCATTAAACTCATTCGGTAGGGTGCTTTAGATATAGGGGTTGAACCAGGTAGTAGGTCGATAGAAAAGTCTATCTCCCTCCTTAGGGGTAATTCAGGTATCTCATCAACAAACACATCTTCGAAATCATGCAAGATGACAAAATCCTCCAAGCTGGGTTTATTTTCTTTTTCTAACAGGTTTGTTACTTAGATGGCATAAATCTAATAACACTTTCTCATGCATTTCTTAAATTGCATTGTTGAAATCTGTCTAATTGAGATTGGTTTTTGTATACCGTGAACTGTCCTAGCAATGTCATTTTTGTCTTTATACTTGAGTGATTTTTCATAACAATCTAACATTGCTTTATGCTTTTGTAACCAATCCATTCCGATAATTATGTCATAAGACCCTAACGGTAGAATGTTCATATTTGTCTTTATGTTTTCACCACCTAAACTAAACTCATAATCAAAAATAAAATCAACTACTTTTCTTTTTGTTCCTATTGCTAGTTATACTAGCCAATATTTTGCATGTCTTGTTTTCTTCAGTTTATTTGAATCCACTATACCAGGATTGATATAACTCAACGTAGCTCCAGGATCAATTAAAATAGAAATACGAGTGTTATTAATTTTACCTTCAGTTTCCAATACAATGGATTGGTGGTCATCTTGTCGGCCATCCACGGTTGCATTGATCCGATGTAAGCTTATACCCACATCTCCCACTGTAGAGTCTTTCTGTAGGTTGTGAACCGTAGTTCTGGTTGTTGAAGTCAAACATGGATAGTTCCTCCTTAGGTGAGGTTCTCCATGTTCCTATCATTTTAACAGTTCACGGGGGTTGTCCCCAAACTTCTTTATCCACGGATTTACTAGATTACAACATCCTTGGATATTCTAATTGTTGGAGTGAAAATATTTCCTTGGAAAACTCTTTGTTGTGTTCCGAAAAGGAGTTGGTTGATATCCCTTCTTCCGCTGGTTCATTTGGTCTTGTTTCTTGTCTTTCCAAGCCTTGGGAAATTCTGAACGTTGTTTGTATTGGTCGTAACACATTCGGGCTTTCCTAAAAACTTCACTCAAGGACTTGGGATTATTGAATTCGATTATTTCCTTATAGGACTATGGTAAACAGCTTAGGAAACGTTGGATTTTTACTTTGTCCTCCTGGATATAAGGCATGAACCTTAGTAATTCCATGAATTTGTTTATCAGATCGTCCATAGCCATTTGACTGAGTCACAGCTCATAAAATTATTTGGTTTTTCTTTCGTAGTAACTTTCAAATAGATATTGTTTCTTAAATTATTTCTTAAAGTCTGACCGTTCCATCTGTTTTTCCTTTAGGCCCTTGGCCAACTTCAGGTCCTGTCAACATATGATATCTTTTCCTTTCAAATTATAGATGGCCATTATGACTTTCATATTGTTGGAATAGTTATAGATTTGGAAATACTTTTTTATGTCTAATAACCATGATTCAACCTCCTCCCCTGTTATGAATTCCCCGTCAAAAGTGGATGGTTTGATTTTCTCAAACTCTCCCTCAAGTTGGTCCACCTGTTTCCTTTTTATTCTTGTTTTTGTTTTATCTTCAGCTAAAAGTGTACCTTCAGAAGAACTATCCCCTTGTTCTGATTCAAGACTAGAATTCTTGGAGGCCCTTTTGCTAACCTCTTCTTCCTGGTTATCGTCCTTTTGTCTCTTCTTCATAACTATGCTTCGTAACAGAACTTCATTTATTTCCTGTTGTTCCTGTTGTGCTTTCTTTAATTTCTCATTGTCTTCTTTGAAAAATTGCAGCTCCACAATGAGATTCCTCATAGTTTTCAGAACTTCAGTAGGTGAACTTCCGTCACTGTTCTGCCTTTGTTCTTCAGGAGGCCTTTGCTTAGGATTCTCCTCAAGTCTAATCTTTGTTTCACTCTATGCTGCCGTGATTAAAATAGAACAGAAAAATATTTTTTTGTTTGTAACAGTAATGGTTTGTTAGTTTTACATAAATAGAAATACATGTTAAGTAAATATTGTGGCCCTACTTAAGGTCCAAGTGTTGTAACCTTTTCTCTGATATCATATGTAATGTTTCCCAAATTTTACAACTAAAAAAAATAAAATTCTTTAGGGACATTAGACTTATTTAACGCATCCAATACATGTCAGACATTTCTTGCTACATTATAAGGTGATTTAATACTTCTTTCCTTTCCACCATTTACACTTACCAATTCCTTTAACAAAGGTAAATGAAAGAATTTATCTAAAACTTAGTCTCAAGGGAGGTGGATATAGTTTAATACATAAACAAATCTATATGTAAATATATATGCTCACCATAGACTAGGCTTTTGATCATGCAATTTAAAGACATACTATGGAAACACATCAATGCATAAACAACCCTAGTTCTAAAGTGATGTATAAATCCCTCAGTTGTAGGTGACATGCATTTAATGAACGAATTATTATTAACATGACAACCAGTACGTGAAAGTATTAAGGCTTGGAAAGGTTGTAACTAAATGGTCAGTACATGTTGCTCGTTCCTGCCTAACTGCCATTCCCATCAGGACCAACCCTGGCATAAGGGTTAACGGATCCGATGTAAAGAATAGAACTCCAACTAAACTAGAAGCAAAGACTAAACTATGGCTCAAAACTGATTGTCATTACGATTCTTTGTAGTCTGATGCGAGATTGTCATAGATACGACCGTAATTGTGTAAATGAACCATGCTAAAACCATTTAAGGCATTCTATAATGCAACTCCTTGGGACCATCTCTTGTTTACTGTAACCATTGAAATTTCACCACCTTTCCCTAATCACATTGCTTAGGTACAACTTGTCATTAATCGCCATTGGACTAGTAGACGGAGGGTTTTCCTAGGATTATTGTTTCATTATTGACGTTGGCTCTATGTATTCTTCATCTACATTCAAAGTTACCCTAGTTACCTTTCTTCTCTTTGTTATTTCCATTTCCTGTGATGTTGGCTTGCTCTGGTGGAAAATGTTTGGCGAACCACACCCACCGGATACTGCCTTAAGCGAGGTAAGGACTTTTGGTTAATTAAATTCAAAAGTCTCTATGTTATAAAACATTATTGTGTATATCAATCCCTTTGAAAATTCTTAATAGCATGATTGGCTTGTCTATCATTGTCTGGTATAGAGGATAGTCCTTTGTATGAGCCTTTCGGAGATCATGTTGCTTCGACATAACTAATTTTTTTTTTGTTTCCTGGTATTGACTATATACCTCCTGAGGTTTTTCTTGGGTTTTCTACCCTAGTGAATAATTGGGTTTTTCAACTGTGTGGAAGGGCATTTTCCTTATGCTTTTCATACCTTTGAGTTTTCTTTTCAGTTACAGTTACGCAAATATCATATATCTCTGTATTTGATCAATGAAGTCTTCGATCTATTAAATTTCCTAACATACATCTCTCGGTGCTTGCCAATGTTCCGATTTGTTTTAGAGGTGGCAAAGTATGTTTCCTTTGTAACCCTATCCACCGTAAGCACAGAGTGTCTTCTTTCCTAATTAAGCCCATGACACTCGACCTATAATATACTCTTTGTATTCCCAACAACTTCACGGAAAAGGGTTTTAAAGACAGGAGACAATTCTCTACGATATAGTTAATGTTCATGAACACCTTACTCCTAATATGTTTAATGAATCATCTTCTCTAGGTCTATAAGTATGATTTGTCTAACAAAATTACTCTACTTACTCTACAATGCACATATAATATATATATATATATATATAAGTATGAATACAGTTTAATGTCTCTTATTGTGTATCTTTACCTTGGAGCTCTGGAGCATGGCCGAGGAATTACCCTCACCTGTGGTCCTGTAGACTTGAATGTCTTAATTGTTTTATGTTATTTAAATTTTACGTCAAGGAAAGAAACTCCAATTTGTTCAGAACTCTATCCATGATTTCATTATATTTTCTTCCAATCTAATTTAATTAATTAGGAGAATAAACTCGAAATTTTACTGTGTGGCCAATTGGGAAACCCTGTAGGTCACATTTTGTAATGTACATTCCTTACTATTTATTCTTGTTTTAGTATATAAATCCTTTAACTTTCATTCTGAAAATAATGATTCAATTTTTTATTTCTATAATCTAATGATGGGGCCATGTTTAACTGTGAGGGTACCCATCCGGAAATTCTTAGCCCTTTCCACCCTTTCGGGTCTATGGACTACTTTCTCATGGATGCAAGGAGGAAGGATGAAATTTACTCCTAGAATCCACAAGCTAAGTGCAGTCTCAAAT
>JASDQU010945925.1:11532-28534 GCA_032191745.1 Picea mariana
GAATTTTTTAAATGCTCACGAATTTTTAATTGTTTTGTCCTTCTACAAATTATGCTTCCTCCCACTTGTTGTCTCCAACAATATTTTGAGTGTAATGTGGACTCCAAACTACTCTCTAAGCTCTATGAAGAATCTTGCATCTCGTGCTCTCGTCTGTGAGACAATGTAATCTCTTCACTCTTCTTCTTAAGATCGGGTTGCTCTCCAGACACTTTGAAGAGGCTTACGTCCTATGCTCTGATACCATGAAAAAATGAGAACAAAAGAAGATAAAACAGAGAAGACGAAATTGAAAATAGGAATGAACAGAGCACGTTGATTAAAGGAACGAACTAAGCTAAACAAGCTTCAGAAAATCAAGAAAATCAAGAAACAATCGTACAACTAGACATGACATCTGGCAATGTACAGTCACATATTGTTGAGGTTATAGATATAATTAATAGATTCTACACCAATGTAGCCAACAAACCTAAGAATGTTGTAGGTTTGTTATCTTGCAGAATGAAGCTACCCAATCTAAAAACCTATTCATTCTATTCTACCATCTAATGATGGAGGAAATGAAGGTAATTGTCACAAAATGTTGAATGGAACTCAACATTCTATGATGGAGAAAACAAAGGTAATTGTCACGTCTTTTTAGCCTTCGATGACGAGATGTTGGATTGGCCAAAGGATATGTATCTAAGTCTCATGCTTCATTTATTTTTCCATTAGCTTCCTTTCATTTGTATTCTACAGTATAATACTGATATATATTCTATGGCCTTTACATCCTTGAGGCATGATTACAGGTGCATTTTTATTGCAAGAAAAACATGGAGTAGTATGCCATGGTGCTTCAAAACCTATGGTGGAAATAAATATTTTTATTGCTGGTAGAAAATGATTCTTATAAAGCTGATGACCTCGCTTTTGCTTATCAACAAAACAAATTTGTCATGGAAATTTGTTCTGCACTGCTTTACAGTTTCACGGTGTCTTGCACTTATATTCACTTAACTTTTATGCATGCTTACTGCAGCTACTTAAGAATAGATTGTGTGATTTTCATTATGTGAAATGCTTTGGGTTTGGTAAGTTATTGCTTATATAACATACAATGGTTCAATTTTTTCATTCCTTATGGGTTTGCAGATTGAAGAGGAATCCTTTCCTTTATCTTCATGCTCAACACCATAGGTAGAATTATGTTCTTTGGCATGAATCATGCCCTTGTCCATGGAACCCATCTTGCACATGCCTTTTGTCAACCATCATGGGTGTTTAGTGCAATCACTTGAAATGGATAGAGTAGTTTTTGATAAACCAAGAAGCTAAGCAAGAAACAAGAAAGAGTAGAGTAGACAAAATGGGAACAAGAATGTGCGTAGCACGCATGTATTAGATGATAGTCTAAATCTATAAAGGGAAAATGAAACAAGAAGATCAAGAAGATCTGAAAAGTCATAACAACTGGTAGAGCTGGCCGAACATCTAGCAGTGTACATTCATACACTCCCCAACACTTACATTTATAACTAACAATCCCTCTTAAACTCAACAGTTACAAACATCAGCACTCATAATGCCCAAGTGTTGTCTCTGAGAATAAAAAATGGTTTTTCCTAATGGCTTTGTAAATATGTCTGTGAGCTTATCTTGTGAGCCACAAAATTGAAGAGTGATTTGACCATTATTGACTAGCTCGGATATGAAGTGCTAGCGAGTGTTAATGTGATTGATTTTCTTATGAAAACCATGGTGTTTAGATAAAGCAACTACTGAAGTATTGTCACATAAGATAGGATTTGCCTCATTTTATGTATGCGACATGTCATTCAATAGTGTTCGCAACCACACTACTTTAGAGGAAGATGAGGTAGCAATGACATACTCTGCCTCTGTAGAATATATTGAGACAATGGGTTTCTTCTTTGATACCCAAAAAATCAGATTTGTGCCGAGGTGAAAAGCATGCCCTGAGGTTCTTTTTCTGTCATCTAGGATTCTTACAAAATTGTTGTCAGTGTAATAAAAAAGATGATTATCTAGAGACTCAGTGTACCATAAACAAAAATTGAGAGTGCCAACAACATATCTCAGAATCAGTTTAGCCATCTTCCAGTGAGAATATTTGGGAGATTCCATGTACCTGAAAGCAAAGCCGACTGCATACATAATATAAGGCCTAGTTGTTGTAACATACAACAAAATTCCTACTAAAATTTTGTACAAGGTAGAATCCACTATAGTGCCTTCATCTTGCTTGCTCAATTTTGTGCCTAGGGGTATGGGGGTTTCTGCTGGATTGCAGTCTTCCATGTGAAATATTTTAAGGATGTTTGTTGCATACTTTTGCTGACAGACAATAATCCCTTTGGGTGACTGGTCAACCTCAATCCCCAAAAAATATTTCATTATTCAAATATCTATNACTCAAGATTTCCAGTATATATCATGTCATCAACATATAAACATACAACCATAATTTTACCTTGCTAATTTGTTTTGGTGTATAGAGTTGGCTCATTTTAGCTTCTGTTGAAACCACTCTTGATCAGGTAAGTGTCAATTATGTTGTACCAACCTCTTGGAGCTTTCTTTAAGCCATTCAGGATTGATTCAACCGATACAATTTGTTTGGTTGTTCTTTGACTTAAAATCCAGGTGGTTGATCCACATAGATATATTCTTCTAGGACACCATTTAGGAAAGTTGACTTGACATCCATCTGATATACTTTCCATTTGTGTTGAGCTGCTATGGCTAAAAGAGTCCTTACAGTTTCCAACCTTGCTACTGGAGAAACGTTTTCACCATAATCAATGCCTGGTTGTTGTGAGAATCCTTTGGCAACAAGTCTTTCTTTGTTTTTTTCAATCTTCCCCTTTTCATTGAGTTTAATTTTGTAAACCCACTTGATACCAATACTTGTCTTATGTCTGGGTAGATAAACAAGATCCCATGTCTTGTTCTTCTCAATCAAGTCAATCTCTTGGTTCATAGATTGAACCCAATATGGCTCTTTAGATGCCTCTTTAAAAGATGTTGGTTAACATGACATTAATGAAAAACGATTTTGATGATTCATATCATCTAACTACTGATGGATTTCTGTCAATCTTCAAGTTCTCTGATTTTGATATTTAGAGGATAAATTTATGCTTGAAGAAGAGTTTTCCTGAGATATTTCGGGCTATCCTTGTACCTGTAATCTTGGAAGTATAGCTGATGTGTTTGATGTCCTAAATTTTCTGTGTTTTCAGGAAGTGGAAGCAATGGATTTTCACTGTCCATAGGGTGATTTTCATACTCACTCCAGAATTGATTTTCAATAAATTTAACATCTCTGTTGAGAATTAGTTTCTTCGAAATCAGATTGTAGAGTATGTAGGCTTTGGATGTCTCACTGTAGAAAAAAAAATGCATTTCTCACTTCTATCATCTAGTTTCTTCCTTAGTTCAGAAGGTATGTGAGCGAATGCAATGCATCAAAATGTCCTAACATGAGAAAAATCTAGTTTTGTCCCACTCCATGCTTCTTGAGGGACCTTCATCTTGACACTATAGGTTGGGGATCTATTAAGGAGATAAACTGAGCATGCTACTGCTTCAACCCAGAATATATTTGACAAAAATTTATCTCTGAGAAGGCTCTTTGCCATCTTCATTATAGTCTGAATTTTCCTCTCAGCCACTCCATTTTGTTGTGGAGTATACCTGGTTGTGGTTTGCATGATTATGCCTTGTGATTTGCAAAAATTGGCAAATTCCGTTGAATAATATTCTCCTCCTCCATCTGACCTGAGAATATTCACATATTTCCCACTCTGTTTTTTAGCTTTATCCTTGAACTCCTTGAACTTTGAAAAGGTTCCAAACTTATGTCTGAGGAAATAGATCCATATTTTCCTGCTAAAGTTATCAATAAATGTTAGAAAATAAAATCTACCACATATTGACTTTGTTTGCATTGGTACACATAGGTTAGTGTGAACCAACTCTAGGTGTTGTTTGTCTTGAGTGGAGGACTGGGGAAATCTAGTTCTCTTGTGTTTTCCAAGAATGAAGGACTCACATGGGGGATTTTTCCCTTCAAAGATAGGTATACCTTTGACCATGGAGTGGGGGTGGATACACTTTGTGCATAATATTGGGTCAGATTTGCAGTTCTAAGGGTCAGGGGAAACATTCTATTCCTAGTCATGTGGATTTCAGAAATTAATTTTCTGTTGGGAGTCTTTTCATATATCCTACATGATGCTCCTTCAAAAAGTACCTTATAAACATTTTCATCTAATTGTCCTACACTTAAGAGATTATGTTTTATATCTGGAACATGATAGACACCATTTAAATTTCTATCGTTACATCTTTCTTAGTGAGAATAGGTACAGTTCCTTTTCCTTGAAATTTGACTAAAGAGTCATCTCCAAGTGTAATATTAGATGAAACAAAAGAATCAATGCATGAAAGTAAATCTTTTTTACCTGTCATGTGATTGTTGCATCCATTGTTCAACAACCATAGGTCCTTGTGTTGTTCTTCAGTTTTGTTACACAACAGAAACATCCCATCAAAGGTGTCTCCTTCATGATTTGAGACATGTTCTCTGCCTGAGTGATGATCGACTTTCTTCTTCCAACATCCAGATTCATAGTTCCCATACTTTTTGTAGTAATAACATTGTATGTTTGCTTTGTCATTTTATGTCTTCCCTCTGCCTCTTTGAGGATGGAAATTCTGATTCTGGTTTTGATGTGTGTAACCTTCACTAGAGTGATGATTACTTGGAAATCAATGGAATTCAACATTCTATGATTGGTGCAGGTCGATATTGGTGGCCACCCACCTATTCCAACTGGATCCTCGTGTCTGTTTTTGTTTAGAACGTTCTTCTGTACTGCTTTGTAATTGTGGGTTCTACATTTCTTGGTCTTTCTAAAGCCCCACACATCCTCCAAGTGGATACAGGTGGCCTCTCACCTAATCCAACTGGCTTATTTTGTATGTTTTCATGTCAACACATCTTGATGTACTTCCAGAGCCATTTTGGGGCCCTAAACGTTGTTTTTTTGGCTCGCCATAGTCAAAATGTAGACAAAGTCAAAGTTTGATAGAAAAATGTGTATCTCTCTGAAATACCTTTCCAATGGGCTATCACACACCTAAAATAGAGGTCGTATGCAAAAGTTACGACCATTGGAAGTTGAGGTACCAAATTACACAAACTTACCCATAAGGCCCACATTAATTTTTGCGTTTCACCTTCTAGGTTTAGGTTTTTGGATATATAGGGCTTTTGAATTCATGCGTAATATCAAAAAGGCCTCTGGATCCTTAGTCTAATCCATTCTTCTTAGACAGATGCACATAGCAGCCACATCTCTTCTCAGAGATAGCTACCACCATTTAAGCAAGTGTTTCAGTTCTGCAGTTTTACAGTTTCAGCCTATTTCATTATTTAATAGAAGATATTGTTCACTCGATATTTGTGTTATTCTTCATATATCTATTTTTATTGTATTTGGTATGGTAATCAGTTCCCTCCTCTCCTAAATCTGAATCAATGGTATCAGAGCGGTCTGCTCTTCATTTATTTTTCTTCGTGCATGTCCCCGACAAGATCTGGGTACATGAAGTTTGGAATCGAACCAATCGATCCATTAAAATATCGATCACACCGATATCAAAAAAACCCCATGGGGGATGAAAATAAAGATGATGGAGTAGGAGATCCTATTAAAATGTTGCTCGAGGAAGCCCTCGCACGAAAAAGGAACAAAATGATGGACAAATTCACGTAGATCCTTCGATGGCTACCCATAGGAGAGGCATCTTCGTCAAGCGGTCATGCAACCTCGTTCAAGGTATAGGTAAATTTTGATATTTCGTTATTTGNGTGGACTGAAAAATATTCTTCAAGCATATTCAACCATTTATCTACAACATTCGCATTTATCAGTCCTTCAAATAAATGCGAATGTTGTAGATAAATGGTTGAATATGCTTGAAGAATATTTTTCAGTCCACAATTTTCCCGATAGGGAAAAGATCACTTTAGCACTCCTCAAATCCATTTCCCATGTTAAAGGTCGTTCCCCATGTTAAACACTGGTGGGATAATTACTCTGAGGAAAGGTTCGTGGAGGAATATACAATGTTTTTGGTGGCCCCTACATGGGATTCCTTCTGGGACACAATTAAAGAACAACACCACCATGTTGGAAGCTATGAGGACTAGTACACTAGATGGACCACCCTACATCAAGAAAGGGACTAGACAATACCATATTTCACTAACATTTTCCATAGCCTATGCAACAAATGGGTATCAAAGACTCTAAGTGTCATATTGGTCTCAAATATCGTGGTTGTTTTCATAGATACATTCAGACAGAAATGGAGTTCCTGGACATCACCTCATTGGGCACGTCTTATAGATACACTATCAAGATCAAGAAATTTTTTTAGAATAAAAGGCGATATTTTGGATCTGCAAACCCCTCATAGCTGAAGCCGGGAAAAGGCAGCCCCAACCCACATAGAAAGGGACTAATTCGAGATGGTCACCCTCAGGACAACCAGTCCAAGTCATAACACTATTAGGACAATGAGAAGATGAAGAAGGACATGGGAAAATGGTGTGAATACCATAAACTTCCTTGGCACAACATCGAAGAATGTCGTTCCAAGAAGTCCCTCATGGTCGAGCTAAAGGCTTCTGAGTTAGAGGCTGATTTTGATTTCGAGTCAAATCCTAAAGGAGGGAAGCGGATTATTGATGTTGAACCCAATGCCACTATCCCTACCACCAAAGTCTGGCCAAGAAAACCAAAAGAACCAGAGGAAGGGAAAAGCCTATTTCACTCGCAGATGTGGGTCAAGGGGGATATACTTCATTTCATTGTTGATAGCGGTAGTTAGAAGAACCTAATTCCAACAGAGTTCATTAAATGGTTGGATTTTCTAATGAAATCACACCTGCAACCCTACACCATTGGTTGGCTTGGCCAAGGAAGAGATCTTTGTGTCAACCAACAATGTCGTCTTCCGTATGACATCAAGCCTTTCAAGGATGAGGTATTGTGTGATATTTCTCCCCTTGATTATTTTGATGTTCTTTTAGGAAAACCATATTTGTGGAAGCATCATGATGTGTATGAATCTAGACCCCAAAATTTTATTATTACTTTGGGTAGAAAATTGTACAGGATCCTAGAGGTAACACCACCTACTGCTATTTCTTTAATCTATGATAAGCAATGCAGTAAGGTCATTTTACAGAATGGGAAGTTCATATTCTTTGTGATCCACGGTCACAGTAATCATAAGGTCTCTACCACATCCATGGCCTCTACACAATTCCTCTCTTTGTAGCAGAAATAAGTGGACAGGATCATGGAAGAATACATAGACATCTTCTCATCACCTACAGGGGTACCGAAACACTACCAATACAAGCATCCAATTGATCTGACCCCCGACAAGCCTCTACCTAATGGACCAGTCTATCGATGCTCACTGATGGAGAATGATGAAATCAGGCATCATATGCAAGAGATTATTCAAAAAGGGCACATTAGGCCCAAATCCTTTTCTTGCCGAAGCCTGATTGTACTGGTGCAAAAGAAGGATGGGACTTGGCGACTCTACATTTATTACAGATCCTTAAACAAAATCATAGGCAAGAACCGCTACCCCATTCCCAGGATTGATGACCTTCTTGACCAACTCAAGGGGGAAAATTTATTCAACAATATTGACTTGAAGTTTGGCTACCACCATCTTCCCATCAAACCAACTAATGTATGGAATACAACCTTCAAGTCTAAATAAGGTCTCTACGAATGGCTAGTCATGTCGTTTGGCTTAAAAAATGCACCAGCCACTTTCATGAGGTTGATGGATGGTGTATTCAGACCCTTGACCAACTCCTTTTCGATCATATATTTGGCTGACATCCTCATCTTCAACAGAACATAGGAGGAGCACATGCGGGATATTCAATAGGTTTTGAGCACTCTACGATAGCACAAGATTTATGTTAACTTGGAAACATTCTCTCTTGGAATGAATAGGGTCCAATAATTAGGCTACATTGTTTAGGAGCATGGGGTACATGTTGATCCAGCTAAGATCCAATTCATCCATGACTGTCCAGCCCCGACCACACTGACCGATCTTCGAATATTTTTGGGACTAGCCAACATCTACAGATGGTTCGTGTTGGGATTCTCCCATATTGCATGCGCCCTCACCCAGGTGATCAAGGGAGGTGGTAGGGCCAATTTCGTGTGGGGGAAGGAGAATAAACAAGCATTCAATTATCTAAAGCATCTCTTTTTCTCATATCCATTACTCTCCTTTCCCAATCTACAACAACTATTCAAGATTGATACTGATGCATTTGACTATGTTGTGGGAGCAGTTCTCACTGAGCATGGGCATATGGTGGCATACCAAAGACATACACTCTCCGATATTGTACGAAAATACCCCACCTATGAAAAGGAAATGTATTTCATTGTACAAGCCTGTTGTCAATGGAAATATTAAGATACGATCATACACACTGATCACAAGCCTCTGCAGTTCATACAGACATAAGGGAAATTGTAGAACAACCACCATCAGAAGTGGTCCACCTACCTGAAACAATTACATATCAACATAAAGTATAATATAGGTATCTCCAATCATCTCGCTGACTCCCTCAGTCGGCCTCCTATGGATGCACTCATCACTTTGATCCATTCCTGTGGACATGAAGCATTAGAGTGACCCCAACTTTATCAGCAAGATCCATACTTTGCCACCACCTATCAGCTCTTAGGTACAAGCGCAATTGTCACTGATTTTCACATTCAGGATGAACTATTATGCCACCTTGTCCATCTCTGTGTTCCTACAAGAGAGCATCCAAAGATGATTTGGGAATCCCATTATAGTCGGGTGGGATGACATTTTGGTTTGGAGAAAACTATGGTCGTTCTTCAGAAACATTTTTATTGGCCAAAACTTCGACATGACATTAGAAAATATATCAGATATTGCACTGCCTATGCCATTTCCAAGCCAACCATCAAGAAGCAAGGCTTATACACCCCTCTTCCTATTCCCAAGAATCCTTGGGAATCCATCTCAATGGATTACATGTATGGCTTGTCGTCCACCAAGCAAGGAAATCACTGTGTGTTTTTGGTCATTCATCAGTTTTTGAAGATGGCCATCCTCATAGCATTTAAGAAGAATGTCACAACGACAGATACTACTAATATCTTCTTTGAATGAGTGTGGGTCCACTTTGGGATACCACAGACCATCATCTTCGACTGAGACAACAAGTTCCTCAACACCTTTTGGTCGAGTCTCTGGTCTACATTGGACACCAAGCTCACAAAATCCATTTCTTTCCACACCCAAACCAATGGCCAAACATAGGTTGTCAATCATACAATTATGCACATCCTGCGCATGTACAATTCTAAGAATCCATGTACATGGGATAGAGTATACCATATGTCCAACATAGTTACAACAGGGCTCTCCATAGTTCCACCAGCCATAGCCCATTTCAGGTGGGTCTAGGATTTCAACCCTTGGGATCCATTAGTGTTTCAATTCCTCTTGCCACTGCATAGACAGACTCTTCCCATGATCAGTTTTTGATCGACAAAGCCACCAGATTGATTGAGAGGATTCAACACATCCGCCAACAGGTCCACGCAATTTTGCAGAAATCCAATGCTAAGTACAAGCAACTCCATGATCAACATAGGGTACCACACTCATTATAGGCTTTTGTGACAAATTCTGGTTACATTTGTAGAAGGAGCATCTCACTGGGCCCCATCGGAATCTTCACCCACTTTGTTATGGGCCTTACACTATCACCAATGTTGTGGGTAGCTATGCTTTTGAGCTCAACATTCCACCCTTTCTTGGTTTGCATCCAGTATTCACTGTAGACCTCCTTCGACCATATTTTCCCCTATTATTAGACACCTCCGAGATCAAAAAATAACTAGAACCAATAGAGCTCAACCCTGACTACATGGAACAAGCATCCATTAATCATATAGGGGAGACATAGGTCAAGGGCACTCGCCAACAGCAGATCCAACTTTATCGGGTTATCAAGGCAGGGAAAATCCTACACCAAGGCAAGCATCTCACCCGGGGCCAAATCCAGAAGAAGTTTCCTCACCTGATGGGGAAACTCAATGCAATAGATACCATTTCTTCCTAAGGGGGGAGGATTGATCCAAGTGGATATTGGTGGCCACCCACCTATTCCAACTCGCTCCCGGTGTCCATTTTTGTTCAACACGTTCTTCTGTACTGCTTTGTAATTGTGGGTTCTACACTTCTGGGGTTGTCTAAATCCCCACACATCCTCGAGGTGGATATAGGTGGCCTCTCACCTAATCCAACTAGATTATTTTGTATGTTTTCATCTCAACACATCTTGGTGTGCATCCAGGGCCATTTTGGGGCCCTAAACATTGTTTTTTTGGATCACCACAGTCAAATTGTACACAAAGTCACAATTTGACTATGGATTGTGTATCTCTCTAAAATACCTTTCCAATAGGCTATCACATGCCTAAAACGAAGGTAGTATGCAAAATTTATGACCCTTGGAAGTTGAGGTACCAAATTAAACCAACTTACCTATAGGGCCCACATGACTTTTGGCGTTTCACCTTCTGGGGTTAGGTTTTTGGATGTCTAGGGTTTTGGAATTCATGAGTAATATCATAAAGGCCTCTGGATTCTCATTGTAATACATTCTACTCAAACATATGAACCTAGAAGCCACATCTCTTCTCAGAGATAGCTACCACCATTCGAGCAAATGTTTCATTTCTGCAGTTTTACAGTTTCAACATATTTCATTATTTAATAGAAGATATTGTTCACTAGATATTTGTGTTATTGTTCATATCTTTGTGTTTATTTTATTCACTCCGTTAATCAGTTCGTTCCACTCCTAAATCCATATCAATGATGGAGAAAACGAAGGTAATTGTCACGTAATGTTGAATGGAATTCAACATTATGTGATGGAGGAAACTAAGGTAATTGTCATATCTTTTTACCCTTCGACAACGAGATGTTGGACTGGCCAGAGGATATGTATTTAAGTATCAAGATTCATTTGGTTTTCCTTTATCTTCCATTCCTTTGTATCACAGTCTAATACTGATATATTCTATGGCCTTTACATCCTTGAGGCATGATTACATGTGTATTGTTATTGCAAGAAAAACATGGAGTAGTATGCCATGGAGCCTCAAAACCTATGGTGGAAACAAATATTTTCATTACTGGTAGAAATTTTTTCTTATAAATCTGGTGACCTTTATTTTGTTTGTCAACAGAACATATTTGTCATAGAAACTTGTTTTGCACTGCTTTACAGTTTCACAGTGTCTTGCACTTATCTTCACTTAGCTTTTATGCATGCTTACTGCAGCTTCTTGAGAATGGATTGGGCGATTTTTTTTTATGTGGAATGATTTGGGTTTGGTAAGTTCTTTCTTATATAACATACAATCGTTCGATTTTTTCCTTCCCGATGGGTTTTTATATTGAAGAGACATCCTTTCCTTTATCTTCATGCTCAACACCATGGGTAGAATTATGTTCTTTGGCATGAAGCATGCCCCTGTCCATGGAACCCATATTTCACATGACTTGTTTCAACCTTCACCAGAGTGGCGCATTATCCTTGATTCCCTAAATTATCTCCTCACTACTCTTTGTTCAGTCAGTTAATTGAAGACTAGTTGACTAGTTAACTCAACTAGGTGGCAGTTCACTCCCGTAACTTCCTGAGAGACTAGACTAGGTGGAAATTCACTCCTGTAACTGCTTGTGTGTGTCTATATTACTCTATACCACCACTATGGTGCATTGGTTCACCTCCAGTGCACACTCATTGAGCTATACAAAGTACATCATGTGTAAACTATTCATTATTCACAATGATTAATGAGAATCCTTCCATTTTCTCTCTCCTTCTTCTTCTTTCTCCAATTCTCTCTGCAAATGTGTGTATTTTTTTTTAGCTAGATATATTATGTGCAGGTTCAACACATTTACATGGCATTAGAGATGACGGAATTCTAAGCAAAATATACACCAAATGTTTTTGCAGGAACAAAATATTGAAGACAGCGGAAAGATGGAATTCCAAAAAGAATTCATTCTTACACCTTACAACTATTTTGCATGGAAGGAGAAAAAAACCATAAATCTCCATACCAGAGGTTTGTACAGGTTAACCTTGAATACAGATACACAACCGACATCAGCCATAGAAAAATCCAAGTATTAATGTCGCATGGATGAGGCACTCGGAACAATTTGCAGTCTTATTTCTCCTGATATCCTTTTTCACATATCTTCCTGTAAGACTTCCAATGAATCCTAGACCATCTTGGAAGGGATATTTGGAAAATAGGATGAGATGAGGGGACACATGTTGGAGGTGGAGCTGCTCACATTAGATCCAAAAAGCTTCGAAAATATCCAAGATTTCTTTACAAAATTCAAGGATTTATTGTCTCAACTCAAAGCTTGTGGGGTTGATAAATCGAAGGAGGAGAAACAAGTTGCTTGCAACATTCTCTCCAAGATTGGTCCTAAATTATTTGTATTCGTATCCACATTCCATTCTGCTATATTCACCTCTGGAGCCACCTGGAAGATGGCTTCTCTTGAGAACTTTATCGAATCCCTGACACAAGAGAAAACCAAGCTCATCAACATGGGAACAATCAAAGGCCCAAGGGCGCATGCACTTACTATGCATGATGGAAGACACAAATATTAGAAATATAAAGATAAAGATAAACAAAAATCTCATGCACATCCAAAGAAGGAAGGGTATACAAAATCCTTCATTGATGCCTCTGGATCCAAAGGGGAAAAGGGAAGAAAAGGAGAGAAATGCATGTACTGTCACAAAGGATTCCATTCAGAATCCACATGCATGAAAAAAAAATAGATATGATGTCTCAAATACTTCAGAAAAACAACCTTGGAGATCGCATCCCCGAGGGTGCGAAGAAGAAGAAGCCAGAAGATCTGAATTCCAAGAAAGGAAATTCTAGCCATTCCTTGAGTGCCATCAACTCCTCTCCCAATGCTTGGATCGTTGATTCAAGAGAATCACATCACATGGCTTCCTCAAAAGCAGTATATTATTCTTTGTATGCATGCAAAGGTCCTCCTATTCTGATGGGGGACAACTCTTCTGTCGAAGTCATCGGCAAAGGAAGGATTGAACTAACCAATGGAAGTTTCGAGAATGTGTTTCACATTCCCAAACTTTCTGTCAACCTTATCTCCATGTATCAGATGAAGAATTCTTGAACTGGAAAGAAATTCATATTCACACCAAATTCTGTGGACATATACGACATGAAAACCAACTCCAGGGTTGCAACCGGTGAGGTAAATCATCAGTCTAGATTGTATACATTTTTTGAATTCATTGAACCTGATTCTTCTTTACTTCTTACTCATGCTGATGAAAGTAGTAGGATATGGCTTGAAAGGTTTGGACATTTGAATTTCAGATACATGCAACAGCTTAGCAAGCACAAATTAGTTTATGGTCTACTAGAAATCCATTTCCCCAAGGCAGTATGTGAGGGATGTGTTCTCAGAAAATTCCCTCAAGAGAAATTCGACAAAGGAATGTCTCAGTGAGCTTCTACACCTTTAGATCTGATCCACAGTGACCTTATGGTTCCTTTTCCACATCCATCCATCAGCAAAGTGAGGTTTTTTCTCATTTTTTTTGATGATTTCTCACGTTTTACTTGGATCTACCTTCTAAGGTAAAAATCTGAGGTCTTTCAACACCTCAAAGATTTCAAAGCCTTGGTTGAGACACAGTCTGGAAAGAAGATCAAATTCCTCCAAAATGATAATGGGGGAGAGTATGTAAATCATGAGATCCATAATATTTTCCATGAGGTAAGGATCCAGTTGTAGCACATAGTTCGCTATACTCCGCAACAAAACGAAGTTGTTGAGAGGAAAAATAGATCTCTAAATGAGATGGCATGTTGCATGCTGCATGCAAAGTCACTACCATAGAGACTATGGGCCGAAGCACTTAATTGTGCAACATTCATCCAAAATAGATCTCCTCATAGATATGTCAAGGATAAGACCCCCTATGAGGCTTGTGTTAATGTTTAAGCCATTATTATAGTTCTTTGCATTTCAATAGATAACAATAGCATAATACAAGATCACTGAGAGATACACAATCACAAGAGACACATCATTTATCCTGGGAAACCCTCTAGGGGAAGAAAACCTAGAAAAAATTCCTTATTATAGATAGCCAATACAATGCCAAGAGATAACTCAAACTAAAACAAAAGTTCCTCTCCCAAAGTTGCGCCACTCTCCTTCATCTGCAATTCTGAAACTTGTCTCTCAAAATGAGCAAGTGAGTTGTGTCTAAGTAAGGCGCTAGCCTCCTTATTTAAATTAGACTGGCACGTGTGAAGTGTCTCTTTACTGGCAGGGCTGACTTCTCCAACTGGGTGGTTATAACCACCTTTATTATAATTCAATGCCCCTTTAATATTTTTTGGGCCTGACTTCTTATTCTGCCTATTACAATTATCTTTTGACCAATCTGCAAAAGGGGATTTGGTCCTTTATAATAACCGACATGATCAATCTGCAATGGGGATTGATCGAATGAATAATGTATCAGATAATAATAAGAATACACTTTGTAGTTACATTATTTTAACACTCCCCCTTAACAAGAAGGGTATTCATTAGCAGCATCATGCGAGAGCGAGAGGCCTTTATCATCAACATCATCAAGTGGGTGAGAGGACAACATCATCAATATCATATTGGAACACTGACCGGAATATCTATAAATCATTGAAAATTTTCTTCATCGGCAATGATACGAAATCGGATTCAGAAGCCTGCAAGGCTTGAAAAATGCTCAAAAATGAAAGTGCTCGGAATGTGATGAAACCAACACCATTGCGTCCATCTCATCTTCCTGATTCCAGTGGTATATTTACTTTGTTAAATGGAGTCTGTATGGAGAAGATATCGCATTCTGTCCGAAAAGTCAAACAGGTAAAAAAAAAATTGTTGACTGTGCAGTCTGTACAGTCCATACGGACGTTGACGTGGCAGGTCCATACAGGTGACACATGGCATCTCTAGGTGATGACATGTGTCAGGAAAAATGGGACATTTGGGCATATGGCTGGACCTATCCCGAGGTGACACGTGTCACCACTGTAAGGGTGACACGTGGCATGGGATGACGTCAGCAGCTTACGTGTCAGGTGACTAGATAGTACAGAAGCTGATGCATCGAATGACGTGGTAGATGACTTGTATGAATTTCCAAGTGACATGTGTCGATTTGTGATTAGTTGACAATTGGGCGAATGTTATTGCAACACGTGGCATCATTTAGGCGAATGGTAAGGTGCCATGTGGCCCAGTTATGGGCTGCCACATGGCACCCCTATATTGGCTAAGGCCCGTATTTAACCATATTATGGTTATAAAGTGGGTTTTATAACCACGTTTTGAGTTTTAAATGTAATTAGGCCCATTTTTAATGTATTTACTCCATTTTTGGGAGTTATTGGGTAGTTTTGGAGCCTAAATTCGTGGAGGAAGTTGGAGATGGACAACTAACTTCCCAACTATATAACGCGGGCTTGTTTGAGGCCATGGGGACAGCTTTGAGGGCATTCATAGTAGAATGATGCTGAGGAAAAGCCAAGCCAAAGCTAGTTTGAGGCAGAGAAGCTGTTGAGGAGGAGACGCTGTCGGACCATTTCTGAGAGCTCCGGACGTCCGTTTTGCGTGCCATTTTTTTGCGCATGGTTCTAGAGATCTGGACGAACATGACCAAATTAGTCTTGTATCCATTTGGCATTTCAGCAATGTACTTTTGAGCTTTCGAACAGAAATAAAGAAGCCTCCCTCACAGAGAAAAAGGCCCAGAGACGTAGGCAAAGTTGTGTCAAACTCCGTTATCAATCTGCGTGTTATGGTTTGCTATCTTTTATTTCATTTCAGATCTGCATATGTGTATATGGCTGTCATAAGTCCTCTTCTTTCCCCATTCTTCACTAAGTTTTCTCAAATGGTTAATTAACGCATGCAAAATTAAAACTCAACCATAAGTCATTAAAAGATCCGGTGGATCAAGTGGTATCAGAGCTAGTTGACGTTTGGATTTGAGTTTTGCATGTTAACTAGGGAAGAGCTCATCTCAAGGAAGAAATTGGCATCTACAGGAGAACTTTCTCAAAATGAGGAGTTAAGAGATTCGGTGTTTTCCATGGCCGAGATGGTGAAGGTNGTAGGTTTGAGAATACTAACCAAGATGGGTTATGAAGAAGGAAAGGGCCTTGGATGTAGAGGTCAAGGCATTGTAAATCCTATTGAGGTTGAGGAAAGGCCTCGATACTTATGATTGGGATATGGCGAAGGGGACCTTGGAGAGTCTTCCAAGATAGGTTCCAAGACTTCGGAAGCAAGTAATGCTTCAAATGGCCAACTTAAGACATTGCAATAACACTTCACAAAAGGAAATGGCACATCACTTCAGGGTTGTGGTAGTGAATGCAAGTCATCTCCAAAGAAAAGTGAAGATCAGAATGGAAGGTATAATGGTCATGTTTTTATTAATTCTCCTTTTGATTATAACAAGCATAATCAAGTAAACCAAAACTTGTGGAATCTTTATCCATGTACTTATTGTCATTCACCTAAGCATTGTGTTACCAAGTGTTGGAAGAGACAAACTTTGTACAGGAAACCTATGTCGACCAGGAAGGAAACAGGACATAAAGGCTCAAGTCCACAATGGAAGAAAGAGAAGGGTAAACAGGTCTGGATGCCAAAAACTCATTGCACATTTTGCAACAAGAGTGGACATCAAAAGGCTAGTTGTTGGAAGCTTAATCCGGGGCTTCGTCCAAAGAAGGAC
>JASDQU010945926.1:0-27216 GCA_032191745.1 Picea mariana
CTTCAGTGAGTCCTCGACCTTCTTGCACACTTAGCAGAATTATTTTCGAGACTTCGATTGTTCTCGATCTTCTTCTGCACTCCTTGCAGAGTTATATGAAAATTCTTCTACGACTTTTCTTAGCTTGAAAACCTCCAAGGTTCTTAGTTCCTCAACGTCCTTCAGTGGACTTTCTCATACCCTCCTGGAAACTTAATGCCCTTCCTCCTAATCTTGTAAGGTGAACTTAAAATCTCCTTGATGCACTCCTTGCGCTTGTCTAGGCATTTCGATGGCTTCTCCCTTGGCCTGTCTGGAAGTCTTAAGGCATTTCCTTTCCTTTGTTGATGCACTCTTGCAAAGCCTTCCTTCCTCAGAGTGTTCAGTAACCCTGGGATTCTCTTAAGGATTCCAACACTTCAGAATGTGTTTCTCGAGTACACCCTCATAATTTCTCTATTCCCTCATGGAAGAGTGTTACAGAGTGTTCATAAACTCTGTGTTATGCTTCCTCTTACATAGTCTTTCTTTCAAAGGTACCCAACCACCTTGAAATTTCCTCTCGAGTCTATGAATTATCCTGGTGTTCCCTCCTCGAAGCTTCTCTTCTAACTTGACTAAGTTCATATACACACTCCTTGCATCATCTCACAGAGTCTCAACTCTTTGTCACACACTCCTTGCACTTAGCACTAAGAACCAGACTTAATCCAACACACTCACAGATAGAATATTATATCTCTATCCCTGCAGACGATTTCTAACATACATCTACAGCTCAAATGCATACGAATGAAATTCATAACACAACATACATTACACAGAAATTGATAGAAAGGAAAAATTGCTCCTTTCTATTAATGGTGGAATTTCCATTACAATGTATGAGTCTGGACTACAACTGAGTCTTGACTCTCAGTTATCCTATGCAACTATCTCCTACACCTGATGCCTACTCTACTGGAAATAATACAAGAGGGTCTCGACGAGCTTCCCTCCAAGCTAAGCTATAGGTGTCTAATCACCTTTCAAACACTTTTCTAATGGGAGGATTACAATGATGGAAATCTGATCCAAACCAGATACATATCCCTCATACCATCAACCACTTAATGGCGACCTTATCTACAGAATGTGCGAAGGCACAATTTGGCTCTTCTAACCTGTCAGCATTTATAGCCTTGATTACGCTTTAGATTTTCGAAGGAAAAATGAGAGGGCATCGCCTCTCCTTTCTTTGAATGTGCACCATGCATGCTAATTAGCTAGCACGTGTTGAGGTAGAGTGATGTTTCTGCATCATACTCCACGGCTATGAAAATTCATGAGCTCCTTCTCATGAGATCCCCAACTCTGTTGAAATCCTCTTGGATCCCATACTTTCTCCTGGATTTGTCCTTCTACTCCTATTTTCTCCTATTGCTGCTACTACTACATATTCCCTACCTCTCATGCAGGTTCCTTTATGTCCAACTTATCCTTGTTGATCGCTTCCTATGCTGACCTCAACATCAGCCTACGTATCTCTTCTACGGTGTCTTCCAACTGCTTCATCAGCTAGTTCAGCTTGTCTAGTCTTCTCAGATGCAACTCTTCAGGTCTCTCCATGGGTCGTTTATCTTGATATCCCATGCTACTTTCATCCCTTGTGACCTCAACTGGCCACTCTGCTGACACTCCAATTCCGCAGTATTGCCACTAAGCTATTGTTTAGCTACTTCTTCTGACAGACTAACTCCTGTCATTTCTTCGGATGGTTCTATTCCAACTTTCTCTAGTTGAAACTCATGTTGGTGTGTCTCCTCTGGTATGACTATCTTATGGAAGCCACTTCTTGGTTCCAGACTATCCAACCAATCCTTCAGTGCCCTTAACTCCATCTCCCACTGAGTGAGTCACTCAATAGGGTTTTCTTCTCTTGTTGGGATGGACTTCATTATCTATTCCTCCTCCTTAATGAGAGTCTCAACTTGTTGTCCTTCTGTTGCATATGAAAAATCTATGCTAGCCTCTCCTTGGATGCTTGGTAGGAATATCTTGACTTCTCCAATGACCAGAATGCTCCTATGAACCTTCTCCTTTGTGGTGAAAGTTTCCAACTTATCATCATCTTCATTCACGCGGCTTGCATCTCCGCATGAATCTTCATATGGATGAGGCCTTTCCTCCTCCTATCCATCTTTCAACACCCCCTACTAACATGAAATATCAGCTAAGCTCATCTCTTCTCCCTTTCCCATGTGGAAATTTGGGATGTCTCCTCTTCCCTCCTGGCAGTTTAAGAGATCAACTGGTCTCTTCGCATTACCCACTTGGCAACCTATGAAACTCCTCCCTCATATCTTTCTCTCACCTTTGGAGTTTTGAACATATCTCAACCACCTCTCCAACACCTTTCATTTCCTTCAGCCCAACAATGTTCGAACAGGCCACTTAGTTGTCCTTTTCAAAGGCCACTCGTACCTCCAGTGCACCTTTGCTTCTTACTACATATTGAATGCTAGTGTCTCCATATTGGCTCGTATTTCACTAGGATATTTTTCTATATCCTCTTTGATTTTGTATGGGTAGACTTCTCCTCGATCGTGCTCCTGAATTCCAACAACCATATTGCTTCACCTGCAGCCCTTCTAGTTGTTTATCATTTGTTTCACACCTTGCAATAGTATCTGCAGAGTATCACACTCTGTCTCCTTCCTCTCACCTGAGAGAAAAATATGCTCTGATTTATCTCCTTCTCTCCATTTGAGAGAAAAAAAAACTAGACTATAATACCACTTGGTGTAGACCTTCCTCCACGGTTGCACGACCTCTCCGTCGGATCGTTCTCAACACCTGAGTTGGATTGAATCTTCGGCTCCCTGTTGAAACCCGACAAACTCTACCACAGGTCCTTCTTCTGTGAAGTGTGGTTTCTCTTAACCCTTCGAAGAAAGTTGGCCATGGCACTTAGCTCTTTGTGCTAGGCCCTTTATATCATGTGTCCTCAAGTTGTGTCCCGGGGCTCAATCACACAAAGTGCTTCGAGCTTCGGGCTTCGGCTCTTTCCATGACAACCAATTCTTTTGTTCCTGAACTCTGAATTGTAGAAATTCAAACAGTGAGAGGATCAATGGTCCCTATCCTTCCTTCTGATTAGCAGCTGCGATCTACTTCAAACACCATCCTTTGGGAGTCTCTCGATACCCTTCTCCGATATCTCCCGAAGTACTACTCCTCCGAAATATGCGGATCACTTCCATGTGTCCCCTCTAGATCCAATGGTTTGGATTCAAATCACTCTTCGCAAATTTGTGAAGATCTTTGTTTTTTCTTAGCAAACCTTCCAGAGCTCCAACTCCCGGATCTCATGATCTTCTGCCACCTATCTCCTCCCAACAATGGACGATTTCACGGTCTTTGGGACTTCAGAAATTCCTCTACCTTCTTGTGCACTTAGCACAATTATTCTTGAGACTTCTATTGTTCTCGAGCCTCTTCTACACTCCTTCCAGAGTTCTGTTCAAATTATTCTACGACTTTGGTCAGCTTAAAAACCTCCAAGGTTCCCGGATCCTCGGTGTCCTTTAGTGGAATTTCTCATTCTCTTTTGGAAACTTAATGCCCTTCCTCCTGAGCTTGTAAGGTGAACTTACAATCTCTTTGGCATGCTCCTTGTGCTTGGCTAGGCCTTTCAACGGCTTCTCCCTTAGTCTGTCTAGAATTCTTAAGGCATCTCCTTTCCTTTGTCGATGCACTCTTGCAAAGCTTTCCTTCCTCAGAGTGTTCAACAACCCTGGGATTCTCTTAAGGATTCCAACACTTCAGAATGTGTTGCTTGAGTATGCCCTCGTACTTTATCTATGCCCTCCTGTAAGAGTGTTACAGAGTGTTTAGTAACTCTACGTTGTGCTTCCTCCTACATAGTCTTTCTTTCCAAGGTAACCAACCACCTTGAAATTTCCTTCTGAGTCTGTGAATTATCCTGGTATGCCCTCCTAGCAGCTTCTCTTCTGACTCAACTGAGTTAAGATATGCACTCCTTGCATCAGCTCATAGATTCTCAACTCTGTGTCATGCACTCCTTACACTTATACTTGAGAACCAAACTTAATCCAACACACTCATAGATATAATATTATATCTCTATCCCTGTAAATGATTTCTAACATACATATATAGCTCAAATGCATATGAATGAAATTCATAACACAACATCCATTACACAAAAATTGATAAATAGTAAATAAAATTCCTTTGTATTAATGGTGGAATGTCCATTAAAATATATGAGTCTGGACTACAATTGAGCCTCGGCTCTCAATTCTTCTATACAACTATCTCCTACACCGGATGCCTACTCTACTGGAAATAATACAAGAGTTTATACAAGAGGGGCTCAATGAGCTTCTCTCCAAGCTAAGATAGAAGTGTCTAATCACCTTTCAAATGTGTGTCTAATGGGTGCATTACAATGATGTAAATATGATCCAAATTGGATACATATCCCTCCTACCGTAAACCACTTAATGGCGACCTTATCTCCAGCTTGTGCGAAGGCACAATTTGTCTCTTCCAACCTATCAGCATTTATTTCCTTGATCATGATAATATTTTCTAAGGAAAAATGAGAGTGTGTTGCCTCTTCTTTCTTTGAATGTGCACCACTCATGCTAATCAGCTGGCGCGTGGTGAGGTGGAGCGATTCCTCTGCATCAAATTACTAGAGAATGTGAGGGGGTAGGAGGCCTACTCTTTCATGGATGGATTCTCAGGATATCAATGGATAAATATTGTGCAGGAAGAAAGACATAATACTACCTTTGTGATATAGTGGGGAATCTACTAGTACATTATGATGCATTTTGGGCTAAATAATGCACCTGCAATTTTCTCGAGAGTAGTTGTTACAACATTTAAGCAATTTATTCCTAACTTTCTTGAAGTTTATTTAGATGATTGGATTGTGTTTATTCTATTAAAATATCATATAGAGGTACTGATATTAATGTTGGATAGGTGTAGAAATTTCAGATTTAATTGAATTTGAAAAATGTATTTTTAGTGCGCCTTTTGGAATTGTTTTGGGCCATTTGGTATGTAAGAAAGGCTTACTAGTGGATCCTACCAAGATTGTAGTGATTTTGGACTTACCACCACCTACATCAGTGTGACATTTAAGATAAATACTAGGCCATACATGATACTATAGGAATTTCATTAAAGGATATGTGTAGATTAAAACACCCATGGAGAAGTTGTTGAAGAAAGAAGCTAAATTCCAGTGGAATGAAGACTGCTAGAAAGGTTTAGACACATTGAAGAAGAAGTTAGTGACTATGCCAATTTTGATATTCCCATATTGGAAGAAGGAATTTCATGTTCATGTGGATGTGTCATCCACAGATTTAGGTGCAGTATTATCTCATCTAGGATAAGGAAAGTTAGACCACCCAAATTCATTTGTAAGTAGGAGGTTTTCAATAGTAAAAAAGAACTACACTACAACAACAAGATGGATTGGAAATGGTGTATGCACTACAAAATTTTAGACACTATTTGTTGGGTTCTCATTTCAATATTTATACACACCATTATGCACTAAGATACTTAGTGAACAAGCCAATGTTGGGGGGAATAATTTTCATATGGTTACTTTTATTCCAAGAATATGACTTTCAAGTCATCATTAAGATAGGAAAATTGAATGCAAGACTATATCACTTATTGTGCATTCTATCCGGAGAATATGCAGGGAATCTAGACAATAGTTTATCGGATGTGCATTTATTTTCAGTTCAAATGGTGGACATATACTTCACAGATATTGTGGAATTATTAAGTACAGGAATGGCTCCATCAGACATGGCAGTTGCAAAAAATAAATAGTTAGTGGTTAAGGCAGTGGACTATCAACTAATCACATGAAACTTATATAAGTTAGGTGTAGATGGGATATTAATACTACATGTGTTAGATAATGAAATACCAATGATACTATTCTAAGAACAGGAAGGTATTGCAGGAGGACACTACGCAGGTAAATTGACAGTGCAAAAGATTTTTTGTGTAGGGCTCTAGTGGCCCACACTTCACAAGGATACTAAAGAATATTTCCAGACATGTGATGTTTGTAAAAGGGTTGGAAATCCATTCAAAAGGGATGAGATACCCTTGCATCCACAGGTTACAATGCATTCTTTTGATAAATGGGAAACAAAATTCATTGGACCAATCAATCCATCAACCAGGAGATTGGTATCTAGGTATATAATCACTACAACAGAGTATTTTTCTAGATGGGATAAAGCAGTATCGGTCATAGACTACAGTGCGGAGACTGTTGCATGATTTTTGTTTGAGAACGTTGTTACAATATTTGTCTTCCCATACATTTTACTGAGTGATATAGGGACGCACTTCTTGAGTAATATGATTTCATAATTGACTCGGGAGTTTCAAATTCACTGTTAGAGGAGCATGCCATATCACCCTCATGCAAATGGGATAGTAGAAGCCTTCAATAAAATTTTAGAGAATGATCTAACAAAGATATTCAACATAGGAAGGGATGATTGGGACTTGAGGATCCCTACAATATTATGGGCATATAGGACTACAAGCAAAAAGAGGACAGGATAGACACCTTTTAGGTTGGTATATGGGAAAGAAGCAGTAATTCCAATGGAATTTATTGTGCCAAGTTTACGTGTTGCAACGATTGTTGATATTTTGGACTCTAATGCAATAGAGGGAAGATTTTCATAGTTTTTATAGCTCGAGGAAGACTGATTTTTCATACAATTCCATAAACAAGTCTTGAAGGAAAGAGAAAAATCATGGCATTATAGGCATATTAAAAAGAAAAAGTTTCAAGTGGGAGACTTAGTGTTTCTATACGACAACAAGTTCATGCAACACCTAGGGAATTTTAGGATGCATTGGTTAGGTCCATATGTGATTAATTATGTCACAAAAATAGGTGTTGTGCAGCTAGAAATGTTGAATGGTGAAGTCTTGGGGGGATTGGTGAACGGGAGTCAGTTGAAACTTTATAGGGACAGTTGACTCTTCGTGCACTAGTATGACCTATGTAGGAACCTATGTAACATAGTAGTGTATTATAGTAATAAAAATAAAGAGAAAGAGGAAAAAGAAAAATAAAAAGAAAATAAAAAGGGGGAAAAGTAATAAAGTAAGTGAAGGAAAGAAAGAGAAAGTTGAAGTGTTAGTCAAGGGACAATAATTTAAGATAATTCAGAGAAAGAAATAAAAATGAGAATGTCACGAATGAGAATGAAGAGGAAGAAAGATACATATACAAAAATATTAAGTGCACAAAAGAATTGAGTCATGTGTTGATAAAGGATCGTGTAGAGGAAGTGAATTGCATGTAGAAGAAAAGATTGTGCAGCGAACAAATGAATAAGTTGGAGAATTGCGTAGAATAAGAAGAAGAAAGACAGTTAAAGGCATTAAAAAGTTGAAACAATGGTTAGAAAGAAATAATGATGAGACATCATGAGGATGTGTAGTCATAAATGGAAAGCATCGATGGAGATCATGACATACTGGAAAATCGAGGCAAAAATACGATGAAGGATTTGTAATTAATGCAGCGTTAAAGAAGGTATTGATTGCACAACTCTAGTGGACTAGACAATTAGTTTAGGTTTGAAGGTAAATCGACAACTGTTGAAGGGGAAAAAAACCTCTAAAGGGTCGATAGGCCAACGTTATTTTTATTTGGAGTTTGCAGTGAGTAGAGAGAGATGACATAAGTGTTGTAGAGCCCTAAGAAACACCATAGATCCGAAGGAGTTTTCACAGGTAACAATATTTCATAGATGGCACCGCCAAAGAAACTAACATCAAAACGGAAGAAAAATAAATAGAGAAGTAACAACACTACCAAGATATGAGGAGAATCTGGGAGAATCCTCATCAGAGATGAGGGTTTCAAGGGACTACATTCCACTAAGGAAGGACGATGCCAAACCAATTAATTTAAAGAAGGATGCCAAGAATAAATTGGTGATGCTAGAAATATCAGTTGGGGTAATCATTGACGAGCATATGCTAGATAAGGTGCCACCACTGAAATACACGGACTACGACATAAAAAATATAGATAATTTCCCCAAACTTATGTCGAAAACCTACTTGGAGATGAAAATTGATGCAAAGATGAACCTTCCCATAGTTGACCCGAAGGTATGGGCCAAAGGGTTGGAGTGAGCTAGCCTAATGAATCTATTTGAAATCCCACACTTTGGTAGGATTCAGGAGATTAATGCTTGTGTAAGGATGTTATTAACATGTGTGCATGGAATTGGTTAGACAGACCAATTTATATAGACACAGATCTAATTGCGTGAATCACAGGATTATCGTTAAAGGGGAAATATTCTACATTTTTGTTCGCAGACCGAAAGAATGAGAAGGCTCTATCAGAGGCCATGAAGGAGAAATTCCACACAACTAGAGGTGTGCATGGTTTGGATGTGCCAAGTATATGTGACCCAACGGTACGATTTGTGATGAAATCATTAAAGTGCAAATTGTTGAGAAATTCCATGAAAAAACAAGTGCCCATGGGCATGATAGTTGCGACAGAGAAATGTGTAGAAGGGGTAATGATGAGTTGGGCATTGTTTTTACTCAACGATTTCCTAATAGACTATATGGAAGCATAGGACAAATGAATGGAATTCCACTATTCATGGTTTTTACTTTTGATCACATTAGCAACGTGGAAAGAACCAGAGGATGCACAGTTTCTGGGTATGAGAGGTAAGTCATGCTTGGCCACCAAGTATCATAACTTGTGATTCATGACACACAAGGTATGATAGATGGAAAACATTATTTAATTTTATCTGTATAAGGAAATGATTAGGCAGTGTATCCAATATACACAATGAATTTTTCCAAAGATTGTAGAAACTTACAAACCGATTGCATGGTTAATGGCAGACCATCATCATATGTACATACAAGAAAAGAAATATCTGAGAGAGGAATGGGTCAAGACAAAGTATTGAATAACATAGGAGGACATAGAACTAATTATGCAGGACTGGGACACATACTGTAAGGTCCCATCGAATGAACAAGAAATGGAAATATTAGATCCTGAGATTGAGGAAGTACAAGGCCAAGGAAATGGCACAAGAAATAAGAGGAAAGATGAAGAGACAGAGAATGGAAAATTAGTTCCAGATCAAAAGAAGTGAAAAGTGGACAAAGAAACGAGTCCACTAGCATTGACGTAAGACAAATTCAAGAGTTTTGGGGATAAAGTTAAGGAGATCACCGATGACATGTTTCAATTCACGGTAGATAAGAAAGAAGGAATGAACATAAATATACAAGAAGAAATGACTACATTTCACCAATCGATGGAAGCCACCAAGATATAAATTGTGCAATAAACAATTGAAGGACCAATGACAAAAACAACAAGGCTAGTATAAGAAATACTAGCAGTCTCTCATGCATTAGAGGAAATGGGGGAGCGCAGAACAATTAAGTTGGCAACATTGGTGATTTTTTTCCCATCAGCGGAAATGTCGGAGAAAGTGCGCATAGTAATTCACTTTGACTTAGTATTCTCACATACACTAGGAGAAATGTTGTAGGGATTACAGGATATCATAGTGAAATAATTGAACCTGCACATAGAAAAAACATCTGACGAATTGGCTAAGGACACAACAGAGATTGCAAGAATGCAGATCGACTATAACAGAGTTCAATGGGAAAGGGATGTAGCTACGCAGAAGATAGAATAGGTGAAGCAAGAATTTCACAAGGTTTGCAAAGAGATTATGGAGGTACCAATAGAGGTGGATACTCAATTGGAATATTAGGTAGTGAATATAAGCAAATCCATCTAAGGATTCTAAATGAAAATTGTTGAGTTAGAAACATGAATGACACCAAGCACACCCCTAGAAGAAAGAAGCCAAAGGGAGAAGACAGTAAGCACTGAAGCGGAAAGTCAAGAATTTGGAAGCAAAATGTGCTAAGTTGTACGAAGACAACACAAAATTCTAGAATCAGTTGTCGAAGGATGTTGAATTATGGAGTATTTAACAAAAGGTTCAAACTACATAGGGGAAGGCTCAAAATATTAAGAAAACCCTGAGTAGGTTTCCACCGATCAAGAAGATGATGATAATGCAAGAGAATAAGAAACTGTACGTTGAGATGAATCAGTTGAGGGCCAAGCAACAATATCACATGGAATAGTTAGAGATACTATAGGAAGAAGCATTAAAATTTGCAGAGGAAATAACAAAATCACAGTGCAAGATCAAACAAGTAGTGGAACAAGATGAAGAGAAATGACATACTCGTATCACTGTAGAATTAGTAGAAACAATTTTGTTAAATGAAATAGAGGTCAAGGAGAATACCAACACAACAAATGATATTTTTGAAAGATTCGAGGAGAAGTTTAAAAAGGATTAAGTGGCTCAGGAAGAGCCAAATGTGAGTGTTGGGGGGGTTTTGGACATGCATTTTGGATGAGAATAAATTAGTTTTGGGAGTTGCACCATAGAAGATGAAAGAGTAAAAGGAAGGGCCAGAGTGTGCAGAAAGGGTGCATTTTGCAGTGCAAAAGTAGGAAAAGCAGTAGATCGGTGCAAAAGAAGGAAAATAAGCATATCGGTGTAAAAGTAGGAAAAACAGCAGATCGACTCAAAACTAGGAAAAATGGTTATGACCCATTAGGGTTTTGGGGATAAGTTGTTATGAACTATTAGGGTTTTTAGCCCTACTTCTATGTATAAATATGTAAAGGGTTGGGGAAGATTAGGTTATTGAGAATTAGATATTAGGTTTCTCATGATTGATAAAGAGATTTTATGCTCGAGTTTTTGGGGGAGATCTTTCAGGGATAGGAGCATATATGATAATATGCAGAGATAGTCTCACACTGCAAAGCGACTAGGAAAGTTTGGGGGTTACAATATGTTGTATATTTTGTAACTGCAGTGTGTAGTCCTAAGGTGATTATTTTATGAAGTCTGATAAAAGAATCCAGGCATTGTGGACATATCCCAAGGATTGGGTGAACCACGTTAAAATATTGCGTCTAATGTGTTTGTTAATGTGATTATTCATGGATGTTATGTTTATGCATGATTAGTATAGATTTGTTTAGCGTATGGTTGATGCACACTAATAATGAATGATTTAGTGGGTTTGTTATGTCGTGATCTATGTTATATTGTTTTTGCACACTAGGGTTTAGGGTACTGAATTAATCTTAGATGGGTTAATGTTGCATAACTATTATGGTAAAAGTAACGAAATTTTGATTAATGGAAGTCGCGCATAGGGTTTTTGAATGATAAAAGGATGTTAAATAAGGATAATATGCACATTGTGAATAAGTATTAATGGTTATGTTGATAGCCTCACATCCCCTCATCCCTACAGAAAATTGCTTCATGCAGCCCCAATTGATGCCTTGGGTGAGACTTCACTTGCTTGCAAGTGATGATGAAAGGGCCAGTATCTAAAGAGTTTTTCTTGGTTGAATAACTTGAACCTAGGGTCTTATAACTGCATGCCAACACTCGTGCACCACACATGTGTGTTATCTTCTCTCTTAAGGTTGTGGAATACCAAGACAGCCAAAGGGCATGGGCTTCATCACCTAGGCCCTCACTAACACTACTGTCACTACTGGTATCTTCGATGCCAAGCCTCTTCATAGTCTTATCCTCATGTGTGATCCACTCTAGCACAACATCCTCTCCCACACCACTGCCTAGTGTGAGTTTCCTCTTCATTTTGGGCCCAACACCTCACTACGCACCCTTTTTTGTCTCTTCTCCACTCCTCTGCTCATCCTTCTCTCCCAAATTAGCTCTTCTTCCATATCTCTCATCTCTTTTTCTCCTCTCCTCTTCTGGGTCCATTCTAGTCCTCACCTCATCTCAAGTACAACTTTTTGGATCCTCCTCAGTGGATCCATATTTTGGCTCATTTTCCCCCACCTTTTCCATAAGCCCCCCTAATGATGGGGGTTTACTCGTTCATTCTATTAGGTTCCATGCACATCATTATTCTTTCCACAAACAACATCTTCATCTAAAGTGGAATCTCTTCAAGCATCCACTTTCTTGGACCTTCTTTGAACTTTCTTTCAGCCTCACTAAAAGAATCACTATATTCTATACCAAACTTAATAATGTAACCTTCCTTCACTCGAGTGAACCAAAAATAAATATCCTGATTCCACTTGTTATCTAGCACCTTCAAGTTATCAAACTTGGCTTCATCCCAAACTATTGTCTCTATTTTTAATGTAGCTAAGTTGACTTCAGCTTATCTCTTTAACCATTCATGCAATAGACATGGAAATTTTGTGAAGAAGAGCTCATGCATGTATGAGTAAAGATATATTCCTTTCCATTCTTTCATGTTCAGCCACAATCCTTGAATCTCTTGCAAGGAAAACATGTCTTCTTTCACTTCTATCTTGTATTGAATCTCCTCCTTAGAAGGATTCCAACTCATTTTTATTTTCCTCCATTGATCTCAACAAGACTTCAGGTCCTGACAATGGAACCATTTGTTGGGTTCAACTTTGGTCTAGACTTGCACACATCATATCCTTCTTAACACTGGGGAGTTTTAGACCCAGGGTTCATCCATAGTTGTCCAAGAAAACCCCCAAAGCACCAACATATCAATCCTTGGCCAAGGTCGAGGAAGGTCTCACTCAATATGCAGAGAGGATCACAAAGACCATAAGGTGTTGTGATTGGGATGGAGGATTAACAATATGAAATAGTACTGCAATTGGCATCCATGTAACTCAGGTATGATAACCTATTTAGGACTATGAATTAAAACTATACCCACATATATTCAACTCATTCATAACAAACACAAGGTATATCAAAACTACCATATCTTTATTACTGGAAGTATTCCATCACATCAGAGATATACAATGTGTTGAACATATGCTTATGGTGGCCAAAAAACTTTATATCATTACTATATAAAATAGTGAAAATACAACATAATTCTCCATGTGTCTTGCATTAGGTCACAGACATATCAAAGAGACGAGAATATATTCAAAACATCATAGTATTATAGTAGGAACAAAGTGATATTGACACTAGTATATAAGCTATATCAAAACTCTTAGACTAGTCAAATAGTTAATCAATCAACTGACCAACCAACTAACTAGCTATCTCTCATTCTAAGCTTAGAGCTCCTTTTTATACATTTCGTTGTTGGGGAGCATTGTATGTTTCTGCTTTGGTCCACTTGCTTATCTAACCCAACTGCCTCTCATGTTTTTGGTGCCTTTTAGCACTCCATGTAGACTCTCTGTATCAGGGGAAATCTTAACTACCTAGCCATCTCATCTTCTGGTCACCCCATGTATTTGTATGTCACTGACAATAATCATTCAGGGAGATTTCTTGATGATTCCTTTCTTGATCCTGATGGGAATCTTCTTAGATTATATTGCAAATGAAAAAACTCAGACCCACGTAGACTTGGTAAAGTTTACCCTTGGCATGCTACTAAAAAAACCCGATTCGATGTGCACTTTATGGAATTCCTCGTGCATTTCCTTAGGTGCATGAAAAACTATGGAATGAGAGAAGACAACTTTGTTTGTGCATGTGCGCAAAACTAAACCCAAAAATTTGGGTTCCAACAATCCTTCTTTGGGGTTTCCTAACAGGTTTGCAGTTCTCCTTGATATAAATATGGTGAGTACAAATATAAGGATGGATTCCTTTCATGTCCTGATAATCCCATGAAAAATCATTAATTTTCTTTTCAACACATCTAATAACTTTTTTTCTTACTAGCCAGTAAGTTTATTGTTTATTTTTAGTCTTTTTGTAGGGATGATATCTATGGATTTGACATATGGATCTTCAATACAATCAGTTCACAAGTCTACCCATAATTGTATTTTATTTTTAGTGGAAATTTCAGATATGTTCTTGTCATTTATGCCTTTTATTTCCACATCATAGGGATATTGGTTTTGCAAAAACAAATCAAGGAAAGTGTCCTCATCAATTGTACTTCTAACCAAGGCTATGCTGATTGTGTGGATGGTATAGGAAGTTGTTTGTGTTAGATATTGTTATTCTTTCAAACACATTGGAAGTTTTTATGTTATTAAAGGTTGGGTAGGATGATAAATAACAATCTACTTTCGGTACAAGCCATCATTTATAGTCATGTTGCCTACCTTACATCCAATGTATGCATCTATTGTGGTCAACCAAGGCCTCCCAACAATAAGAGGGTATCCATTGAATTGAGACTTGGTTTGAAGGACTAAAATGTTAGTAGGGTACTCCCAAGAATCAATAGAGATTATGATATCTTCCAACATCCCTTCAAGTTTGATTGTGCATCTATCTGCAAGATGAAGGATAGTGGGGGTATCTCTCAAGAATCCTTGAAGGTTGAGTTTCAACATAGTATATTTTGTCATAAAATTGATGGAAGCCCCTAAAGTATGAGAGTATTCTGGATCAAGGTTTTGTTGATGTGAACATTCACTAAGGAGATTCCTAGATCTAGGTGCTTAGATACAATTAACTTCCCAAGCATAAGGTCATCTAGTTGTCTTATAACATTTATGGTGGGGGAATCTTTTATTTTTGTCCTTGGCCTTCTGATGCACTCTTCTTTGATAAATATATTGAAGATGGGAACATCCTTGATGTCTTGTAAGATGGGTATCTTTATGCACAAGCTCTTGAGTTCTCCTAAAAGTTATTTCTCTTCAGAAGTATAAGTTTTCATTTCATTTAATCTTTCAAGATAAGGAAGATTTTGTGGTTGGGGTGGGGTGATATCTTATTTCTTAGATTCTACAGTTTTTATGAGCTTTTGTTGTTGTTGAAGAATTTTCCTATTCTAAGATTGATCTCTTGCACTTCTAAGGAATATTCCTAATAACTTGTTTCATTGTTGTATGTAGGTTGAACTTTCTTTTTATTCAGATTTGGAGCAGGTTGAGTAGGTATTTGAGGTTTCTTGGGAGGAAAACTATTTTGAGTAGTGTTGTTGGGTTGAGGAGGAGGAGGAATTAATTTAGGTTGCTGAAAATTTGGTGCCCTTCATCCTTTCATAGTTTGACTCCACTGGGGGTTCTAATTTTGAGGCATGTTAGGGGAGGATTGGTATGGAGGAGGAATTTGTGGTCTTTGATATTTCCAAGCATTTGGATTTGTCCAAGGAGATGGATTGGGATTATACAATGGTTGAGGAGACATTTGAGTATTTTATGCACCAATATTTTGAGGAGGATTGAAGTTCTAACCTGTTTGGAAGGGTCTTGGTTCTCTAGGCCTCCTTTGATTGATGATGTATAATGATTCTGCATTCTCCTCTACTTCTAGAAAATTAGCTTTCAATCCTTGAAAAGAAGGAAATTTTTTATTTGGATGATTTTCTTCACAAATACCAAAAACATATATAAGTTCTAGAGGGCACTCATTTTGAGGATGTTTTTTAGTTCATTTAGGGAAATAGACAACCAATGCCTTCTCTTCTTCCTCGTGTTTCTTCTTTATATTCAAAGTATCCATTTCCATGGATAAAGAATGAAAAATATTAGTTTTCATATCTTCTATTAACCCTCCTATTTCATGTTTTATATGATTTGTAGGGTTAGAAGATTGAGCTACCAAACCTCTATTGTTTCTACCTTTTTTTCTTGAGCACCTTGAATGGTTCTTGTATATTCTTTTGATATCATTATATTCCAATTGATAAATATCTCCATTGGATAGGATATTCAATGTTTCCATGAGATCCTCTCTTACTCCTCCGAGTAAGACAAGATTAAGTGCATCTTCATCTAGAGTACATTTTTCAGTTCTTTTGTAGCTTAGTTGAAATCTCTCTTCAAATTATTTTAGAGATTCATCAAGTCCTTGATTCATTATGGAAATATCATCTATTATGTCCCTTTCTCTACAATAGTCTTTATATTTCTCATTGAAATCATTTTTCATTTGATCCAAAGTTGTGATATTATTTCCCTCCAAGATCATAAACCATCTTACAGTTGAATCCTTCATGGTAGAAGGAAAATGTTTGAGCTTGTGTTCATTAGTATTATAGTCATATGTCCTACATATTACTGCAAAATCAAAAAATAAAGTGTCAGGATCTTCTTAAACAAGCCCATCAAAATGAGGTGAGGTAGAAGGATTAATATTTTTCATCTTGGTCTCTCCACTCGATTCTCGAATGGGAAACTCAAATATTCCTACCATCCCTTATTCACCATCCATGGCATGAGGTGAGGGAGTGTTATGGGACTTATCGATAAATGCGTACATAAACATATCTCCCTAGGTCCACCTAGATCTAGAACAAAACAAAACAAAACATGAGGCTTTCCCTAAGCTCTAATCATTGAGTTTACTATCTAACAAGAGATGGGGAACATACCATTTAAATATTGCTTCCTCTTGTCGTTTTCATCCTAGCTCCACTCTGTTTCTCCTGTGATGTTGAATCTACAAGGGAACACAAGCCAACCAAAGTGAAAGCAATACAATATAGTCAACAATAACTTATGCATGTGATCAAGGAATCATACAATAAAACAAAGCAAGATTTATGGGAAAGAAACATATCACTGTATCATATTAAAATGAAAGTGGAGATTACAACCAAATCCTTGATGTTGCAAGGTCCCCTTCCAATGACCCTTTGCTCCAACACACACGCTGTCTCCAATCCTTGAATGAAGAAGATCCACAATGACTTGATAAACTGAAATGAAGCCCTCAAGTATGAACTGAAGTAGAATTATTCATCTAATTCTTATCCTATTCAATATTAATCTTGCTTTAATCAACCTTAATTAACCTTTGAAGAGATTATAATGATCCCACCAAATCAGAGAAGCGAGTAAGATACCAACCATATGGATGCCACCACATCTTCTAGAAGATTCCCTTCTAGAACTTTCATGAAGTTTGACCTTTTCTTATCCTCTTAACATCATCTCACCCTAGATGCAGATAATCCTGTGGATACATGGCATGCCATTTGTATATCAGAGGGTTACGACCAGACATCGTCGCATTCTACCTATGGAGAAGCCTGTGACGACCTTCCTTAATAGGGTTTTTGATAAGAAGAAGTTAGTCATCTTTCTCATGAACATAGGCTCTTTTGGGAACATGAACACATCTTTGTCAATGGATCATTAATATGACCAAAATAATGTGTAATAAAATCCCCTCCAAGGTATGAGGCTGGAACTCATGACAGTTGAAATACTTTTTAAAATGTGTGTGTCAGAAACAAAGAGCGCATTAGTTAGGAACCTGCAAACAATCAAGATCAGCATAATAATATCCCATTGTCTGAGGTAGGCATTCCCATACTCAGATTACAAAATTTTAAATGAATCATGGACACTAAATATACACTGTGGATCCATGTCAAGGTGAATTGGCATAGCCACCCAGATACAATGTGGATCTATGCTCTAAAGAATTCAAATTCGGACATAGCCATGAGACATACAAAGTGGATCTATGTGTCAATAAAAATCATGAATACTCCATTGCAACCTGGACCAAAATGGGTTGATCCAAGGTCTTCAATTCCGTCATCCCTAAGTACGAATCTAACCATGTGATTACAAGTGCTGAAGTAGAACATGGTAGAAACCACTTGATTACTGGTCAATGATGAAAACCATTAACAAGTGTGAGGGAAATCACCATTGATGTCAATGACTCCCAAGGTGCTCGATTACAATCTAATGAATGTGAATAAATGAGTTGAAGTTGAACAATCCATGGAATCTTCCAATCAAGAGTCAATGATGTAAACCCGTTGTTGGAAACAAAGAAACCTGCCAATGAGGCATGCAAGCTCTAAGGTACTAAATGATTTCTAAGTCGTGTTCTTGGATAATGAGATAAATTCAATAGGAAAAGACTCATCACAAGAGGGCCTCGATGTATCCCCCATCAATGACATGAAATAAGTAACAGATTTGAGGTAGATCAAAGTATGAAGTGATTTAAAACTAACACAGGGAAGGCCGACATGGTAGAAAATTTATAAATGAAGATGGCCGACTCAATACAAGGCTTATTAAGGTTAGACTTATCTTGAACATATGAATGACACGAAAATAACCTTGGCAACATTGACTCAAGGAGGAACCAACATATGGAAATGCATACATACAAACGAGAGACAAATGGATTTCCCAAACCAGTTTCAATGATGAAAGGGGTTGTCATGTTCAAGAGAGACTATTATTGCCACTAACACAGATACAAGGACACATTTCTTTCCCAAATTTTCCCCCACCATTTCTTGAGAGTACCTCTTTATTTTTACACAAGCTTGAGGAGGATAACATATTCTTTTTTGATGTAATCTCATACTTCAGATGAGTCCCTTGGAGTATTTTTAACAAACCCTAAGAAGGAGTTGTTTGGTCCCATACGGGTCTTTCAATGTTTGTTTAACGAGTCCAAAGAGAGAAAGCTCAAGGTTTTTTCATGTTTAGAGAGTCTGAAAAACACTTAAAGAGGACTCCACAAGTTCCTTTTTCATAAGTTAATCTTACGAGACCGAAAAAGTGATAACCTACCACTCATCAAATGTTTTGTTCAAATAATTTTACGAGCGTGAAAAGAACAAGGTCGCTCGGCAATATTTTCATGTTTAGAGAGTCTGAAAAGAGCTTAAAGGGAACTCTAGAGGGTTCCTTTTTTGTATAACCTTTACGAGTCTGAAAAAGTGATAAAGGTATACTTGGTTACATTCTCATTGATTTACGAGCACGAGAAAGAACAAAAACTAAGCTCATCTTTTTTCCTGAAAAACTCTAAAAGGATCTGTACATGCGAAAAATGTATAAAATCAAACCAAAAAGCATATCCTTGTTCAATATTTCACTCCTAGGTTTTTCATTTGCTAAAAACCAAACACTTTCAATGTCGTTAGAAATTTAGGTTTTAGGTGGAATATATTAAAATAATATAAAATATGAAATGGAAAAGTAAAAAGTTGATAAAATTGGGTAAAAACTTCATTTTACCATTCCATTGTTACTCCACCCAAACTTTGTTCCAAAACCCCCTTTTTACCTCAAACTTCCACTACAGATTGCGGAAGGAACATTCGATCCTTTGGTGAACGGTCTCCACAGAACAGGTAATTTGCATCTCCTTCAACTTTTCATGGATCAATGTTTTCTTTTCATTGGTTATAAATGGATTTTTGGGTTGAGTTTGCAAGGGCACCCATGCATGGAGGTCATCGGAGGCGCCCTATATCATGGCCTGCGACGACCCAAGGTCGTCACAGCCAACCTTAAGTCTTGATTGTGATGACTCTATACTGTACTAATGTCTTAACCTATGACGTGCGTAAATCAAAAAGTATTTTTAGATGTGTTTTCCAATAAAAAGTTTCCAAGGAGAAGATGAAGGTGCTAATCTCTGTTTTATGTCCCAATGCAGGTTTTCTACAGTAAGAATGTTGGAATGGCGAGAGAGAGATCATGAGGATGATGATTACTTTGTCAGGAATGACCCAAGAATGGTAAATTCCCTCTGGTAGTGTGACCTGCTAAAATTCTTCAAGATCTAGGGCATGAGGGCCCAATTGAGGTTGCTCGAATACTTATTTCACATGTGGGATGTGGACCAATGGGTATTCTATGTGGGGGCTCAAATTCTTGAGATATATATTGAGGATATCTACTTCTTGACTGGCTTGTCTCGTCATGGGGCCTGAGTTACATCGATAAGTAGCAGGGGGGTGGCGAGCCTATGAGTCACTATATTAGTGAGCATTGCATACTCGGTACTCAGAAGCATAGAGACAAAGTCGCTATCAGAGACATTCATGATTTTCCTCTACACACTGTCCTATAAACCATCACATGCATGGCAGGGAGTGCAACTCCCCATTTGTCTCTTCAAAGCTACTTCCAATATGCACTGGAATGTATGGAGCCCCGAGTCTTCAACTGCTGTGACGAGGTTCTCAGAGGCATGAAAAAATAATTAACCAAGTGCAGGAGGGGTGACTTGAAACAATTCAGATATGGATCTATTTTGGTGTCCTTCTTCCTGGAGAGGGTCCCATCTTTGCACTCACAGGTAGAGTGGGGTATACCTACCCCAAAGGATCCAAGAATGAATAGGTGGGTCGACCTCATGGCATGGCATGTGACTGGTCCTATCATTAGGTATAATGATGTTTTCTTTGACTAGTTGAGGACCCAGATGCTTATGGTTGATGACTGTGATTATGCTGATTTAGAATTCTGAGGTGATCTAGAATTGGTTCTTCTTGAGGGTTCCCAATGGGAGGACATTGATAAGAAAGACATTTTGTTTTTATAATTTTTTTGTGGTTTTTAAATATAAAAATGTTTTTATGTGTTATTTATCTGATGACTTAATCAAATGTTCTTTTGATGATGCAAACGTGGGACCTCACCGACCTCCAAGTTCATCCCCCATCCATAGGCAAGGGGAGAGAATTGACATAGTAGGAGCAGAATCTAGAGGGACTTACTATGAACATCCTGGATGCCTCTATCGATGATATCCCAAGGAATTATCAATTCCATACAGTGGGTGTGTCCACTTCCATCAGTCGACTACTCCGTAAACTAGCACGGGCAGTCACATGTTATAGAGAGCATCATCCTTGATGATATATTTGTATATGAAGCCATGTGCTTCACATGTTTGATATTTTGGTCTTCGGACAAAAACACTTTTTGTAAAACGTTTATCGTTATATATATATGAGGCTTCTACCGTCTTACTTGTTTGTATATACAAAGTGTGATTGGATTTTATAAATTTCTCAAATGTTTGTCTAACACATAATTAGTTATAGAATCTGTTAATGTATTTAGACATCTAGGAATGTGTTGATAATCAATGTAATAAAAATGACGTTCCAAAAGGAGAATTTGTAAATATACCCTTAATAATGTAGGACTTCGGATGGAGTAGACATTACTCAACTATAGGAATACTAACTGTGAATCAGGTGGTACAATAAGATGGTGGATTCCAAGTGAAACAACGTCAGTCAACAATTTGATGACTACGTTGTATTTTGTGATATTATTAGTTGCACGACCAAGGCAAACACCATGTAGACTAATCAATTCATTTGTAGGTATATAGATTTCCCAAGCAGCAGATGCTAAGTTCTGAGTGCTACGACTAGAGCCATCAGCGAAGCCAATGTAGGTTAGTGAAGACACCGACATCTGGAAACCAAGCACAATGCAAGGTAAGAAGTTGAGCATTGAAACCAAACAACGAAAAATTGCACAAGAGTATGATACACTAAAAGTAAAACCACTCATGAAAAAATGACTTAAGCATAGTACTTCTTTAATTAAAGCCCATTTTGGGGCTCACTCAAAGGGATTCCATCATAATCAACTAGCTCATAAGATCCCTTCTCCAACACACGTTTAACAATGTAAGGACCTTGCCACATGGCCTCAAATTTACCGAACCCTATCAAATCATGATCTTGCTCGTAAAGGAGAAATAAATAACCTTAAAAAAAAACACGTGGCTTAACATGCTTGTCGTATTGGGATTTAACACGTTTCTTCTAAGTTTCAATAACTAAGGTGGCATCGCGACAGGTTTCGTCTAGTTGCATTAAATACAAAAGACATTCTTCTTCGGCAGAGGTATTGGGGAGAAGTTCAACGGCCATATTCAAAGATGGTATTTCACATTCAATCGGCAATATAGCTTTGATACTATAAACTAGTTGGAAAGGTGTAAACCCTGTGGAAGACTTGACAGATGTCTGATATGCCCATAATGTTGAGAACAACATCATGTTCCAGCTTGTCTTATTAATTCCTATCATCCATCGAAACATAATAATGGGAACTTTGTTGATTTCTTAAACTTGGCCATTGGCATGTGGATAATAGGGGGTTGATTTTTCATGGAGAAGACCTAAATTTTCAGTAAGTTCAGAAATCATAAAATTCCAAAAATGGCTACCGTGATCAGTAATGATAGATTGAGGAACACCAAACCAAGTAATGATGTGATGGAATATGAACAATATTTCATTTTTCCTGGTGTTATCAAATGTAGGCATCACCTCATCCCATTTAGTGAAAGAATCCACAACTACAATGATGTATCCATGCCCCTCGGTTGAGTGAGGGTTACATGTCATGAATTCAATGCCCCATTTAGCGAATGAACCGACGAAAACTACAAGATGTAAGGGATCAGGATGATATCTTATCTTGTTATTATAAGTTTTTCAAGCATGGCATTTTTGAATGGCAGTGATGCAGTCTTTAAACAAAGGAAGCGAGAAATAACCCACTCGTAATATATTTTGGGCAGTGGCATACCCAGACATATGACCGCCACATGCTCCGGAGTGACAGTCATTCAAATGTTTCATAGATTGATCGTAAGTAAGACATCATCGAAAAATGGAATAAACACCGCGGTGGTAGAGGGTATCACCCTGTTGATGGGGAAATTGACCGTCTGTCAACTGGAAGAGTGGAACCGGTCCGAGGTTGTCTAATAACCCAAGCCATTTGGGATGAACCACCCTGACGGGTTTAGCAGCTCCGTTAGCCGATCTAAGGTCCTAAGAAAACAAAAAAAGAAAAATAATGTACAATACCTAATCTAACTAAAAATAAATAAAACTAACCAATAAACTAATCTAACTAAAACTAACTATTAAAACAAACTAAACTAATTTAACTATTCTATATATACAATCTACTAACTACTACTATACTAACTCTAACTAATTAACTATCTAACTACTAACTGAAATATAACTTATTCACAAAATGTACAATATCTACAATTTACGGATTTAAATAAAACCTAAAAAAACTCATTTGCATTCTGCCCTAAGACAGAGAAAGATATTTTTGTTGATTTTATAAATTTTATGAACAAGAAATAAAACAAAACTTAAAACTAACTAAACTAAACAACTAATATACTAATTCTAACTACAAATCTAACTAAACATATATCTAACTAAACTACTTAAATTATACTAAACAAACTAACGAAAATAAATCACAAACTAACCTGGAAAAACGCTCCAGATTTGTCCTGTGTATGATGATTATCTTAGCTGATCGGAGGGAGGAAACCCACACCGAATTATCCAGGAGCTTCTCGTAAACGATAGCTGCAGTGATCTTCAAGTATGATTACAGGACAAACAAGACATAAAAATCACAACAATCTTATGATTTATAAATCTCCACAGTTAGATAAACCCGTATGCAAAGACTTATACAAAATAATTCAATTGATGAAGAAGAGAAATATGTCATTCATTAATTGAATAGAGTAATTGTTGTATTTCTAAGTATTGGAAGAAATCAGATATGGATAGCATTGATTAGATCACATCATTCTGCAACAGACTATGATAACTAAAGTAGTCTATAATCAGTTACAAATGACATGCATAAACTTGAAACAAAAGATTGATATTATGAAAGCGAAAGTTGTAGCAGAACATCAACTTTTGTCTTAGTTTGTATTAGAAATACATAGCCTAGTTCTCCCACAAGTGAGGATGATCCTTATTACAAAAATTAATAAGTATTTAAAGGTTTTCCACAGGGTAAAACCTCCCTGTGGAAGTTATCAAAACTGTTTACATAAAATCTGGGAAGATATCCCAATTTTAACTTAAACTAGGAACCTACAATAAAACTAAACACATAAATATCCCCTAGACTGTCCAGCATATCCCATGCAATTCGAATTTACCTGAAAAAGATAAAAAATGGACAAGTTAGAAGGATCTTTTATTAATAAAAAGATAAAAATCTAATTCTATAGACTAGCTACAAAATCTTGTGATTCTGTAGCTGGTCTAAATAAGACACAGAATCAACATTGAAATCAATTCAAATCATATAAATAATTAAATTCAATTAACATCCAATAGCTATTTGAAAACAAACCATTGAAATTAAAATGGTTATACCATTCGAAATCAAACAGGATCAAGATCAATCAAATGACTACAGAGATATGCGTACTCTGTTTCGTTTGTTACCACAAAATCGAACGAACAAAATCATAATCAACAGTTGTGAAATCGTTTGATATCAATGTGAAACCGATATAATCAAAACAAATCGTAGACAATTGTTATGCTACCTTATCAACAAGAGATACGATCGCATCTAGACCAGATCATTTTCAAATCGTTATAATTGTATTTTCATAGCAAACGTTTCATGCCACAAGTGGATTAACTCAAACTGGTGCGAAAATAAACTCAAATAAAATCATAACAGGATCAATTAATTGGTAACAGAATTCGTAAGAATTATCCGATCGTTTGTTATTGAAAATTGGGCAAACAAGATCGATTGACTTTGATCAAAATCGTTCCATTCAAACGAATTATATCCAGATTTGATAGAGATAACCTAGGTTGACCAATTCGTTTTGCAAATTTAAAATTAAACAGAGCAACAATTATAATACGAATCCAACTCATAAAACCATCTTGCCAACTCAAGATATGGGATAATCCAATCAGAATAAGAGCGAATTGAACAGTTAACTTTTTAACATAGTTATTATGAATCAAAACCATTCCACGATTCGGGCGCATTTGCACAGGCTTAAATGAGAGCATTGTTTTCATACGAAACAGAGTTGTTCTTTCCAAATTGAAACCGAACAGAGTTGTATTCCTGTTTTTAGAAGATTACATGACAGAGCACATTAAAAGATCGTAACAACCAAACTCATTGAAATCGTTTGCCAATCACAGCATACAAATCATAACGAAATCAAATCCAAACATGATCGTATTCTAAGTTGAGCATAAAAATTTCCTGTTCAGAGTAGATACAGAACAAATTCAATTGAAAGCAAACCATCAATTTTTGTTAACTCAATCGAACAAATCAAATACAAACAAAGATCAATCAAATCCGATAAAAATCTATCAGTGGCTAAACTGGGAATGAGCAAATTGTGTATCCAAATCGAAACTTCATTTATTTTTGGCAAAGAAAAAACAATGTATAGGATAAATAACTATATGACTGAGTCATTTCGAATGATAGAGCTATTTGAAAATGAGATTCAAATCATTTTATTAATCCTGGTCATTCACAGAACTAAAACGATATCAAAAATCATCCCTATATGGCGAGCAAACAACTTGATCATGACAATTTGGAGTTGACAACGGCTGTGGCCGATTCAACATTCTTGAAAACGATGGAGCCAGTTGTCTGCTGCCTCCTATCAGTTGCTTGGATCTTGTCTCTTTGACTGGTCAATACTGCAACTTGATCTTCCAATGATTGGATTTTCGATTGGAGTATGGGAATGTCTATGTAGTATCGTTCCAACCACAAATCACATTGGTCACAGGGTGACTGTGTGGGCTTCGAAAATGCAGGTGAGGGTTTGATTACATTGCCAAGGGTTTCATTAGGCAGTTTGATACCAGGGTAGCTTGGATTATTTCTTAGGCAAGGGAGAAGATTCGAAACAAAATCATAAGGTGGCTCGGGGCATAAACCCTGTGAGTAAGGATACTCACTAGCTAGGAAATGTTCTACGTCAGAGTCCGAATCCTCACTAAGGACTATGGGATTTTGATCAATAGAGGGTTTAGGTTTATTTCTAGCCATCCTTGAAATAAGCCGAGCATTCTTTTTACCCTTAGAAATAACAATAGGGTTTGCCTTGGCCTTTTTGCTCTCAGGCTTTTTAATAGCCTCAGCCTTCTTTGCTACAACGTCTGGTAAATCAATGTCAGAGTCGACCAAGGGCTTAGGAGATGGAAGTAGGACATGGAAGGGCACGGGTGGCTAGACATTGGTTTCATTAACCACAGGCTTGTCAACCTGGACAGAGTCTGTGTCATCAAAACCATTTCAAGCGATGAAATCTCTTCAGCTATCACCATGTAAACTCAAGTGATAAATAATGATAAGTTTAATTAGTCCATGGTGGAACAGGGTACAGTCAGCCTTCTTCCTTTTAAACCTTTTAGACATTTTATATAGGCTACGCTGAAAGTAAAAGGGAATATTCAATGGGTATCCCATAAAATTCATTAACAAACGTAGGTGGTAGAGAAACACGAGTCCATATCGACCTTCACAGGTCACGAACTATTTGACTATTATGAGAAGGTCATGCCATCGTGGTTTAAGCATGGATATGGGCATACCTCTGTCACAAGAGGTGACCTTTCAGGAGACGAACAGTAGTGGACATGGAACCTCTTCCACTTTCAAATTTTTGAACCAACGCTAGCCCGTGGCAGGTAACCCTATAGCAGAACTGATAAACTTCTCATCGATTTCCAACTGTATGTCACCCACCTTGGCTCTAAATCCATCAAACGTCAGAGCAAACTTTTGTGCCACAAATAAGTTAAAACCCTCAAATCTCTGCACGAAGGTGAGCCAACCATTATCCTCCAAGTCCTTCCGGGCATTGTCAAATAACAGCAAGGCTTGGCTGCCATTTGGTTTGATTCGCACCACCGGTGCCATGGAGCCGAGCACACGGTGAATGAGCCAGGGTTTGGGTCATAGCATACACAAGAGCAGAGTGCACGAAGGGTTACCTGAGCTAACAGAGGTGAAACAGGGATAAGGGATAGGCATAAATGTCATCGTGCAAAGGTGGTGGAGCTTATCTCTGCCATGCATAATAGTTATTTCCAAGGTACAACCGTCGTCTTCATAGCTGTTCAACCCATTATAATATGGTTCAACAATCATATCACTTGGCCGACCAATGAAATGGTAAGTTGCACAAACAACGCGTGCAATCAAAATTATACCAAAGTTTTAAACACCCAACATAGAAATTGAGAGCAATACCAAATGTTTAACCATGCGCCAATGTATTGTAACAGCTCATATCAAGAGTTTAACCAATGTGCCAATGGGTCTTCATATAATCAACATGCTAATAGTTATGAAAATACGAACATAGGTATCACATTAAAAGATATATATGAAAGATTTAACCATAACACCTATGTATTTTCATGAAACCAATGGTCAAGTAGGTCAAATAACATGCAAATCCAAATGCCAATGCATTACAAACTCAATGAAACCAAGTCACACAATCAATCCAAAAATGTCCAAAGAGTACAGGTCAAAATTTTTACCAGCTGCATAACGATAAGTGAAAT